>APFE030772304.1:0-10051 GCA_000404065.3 Pinus taeda | reverse complement strand
TGCCATCTGAGAGTTCACACATGATCCTATATCCATTAGAAACTTCAAAATTTGGAACTGATCTAGCATTTCCTCCACAATGCATCTATAAGAGCCAAATGATCATCTTCAGTAGTATTATAGCACGCTACGAAACTGCTGTGTGTGTTCTTTTTGAACATGGCCTTCAAAAATCAATAGTTTGGGAGTTTTTCCAAAATTTTGAGAAGAATGATATATTAACCAAAAATCAAAGTCACATCCCTTCATAGATGTTCTTCCTTTATATGCCAAAATTCTTGTCATGTGCCAAAAACTATTTTAATACATCTCCTTCACTGCCTTTCTTCAACACCTTGTTTCATCATTGTTGTAGACCCTTTTCCAGAGTGGTTAGTTGTATTTCCAAATCTTAATTCTCCTCTTCAATTCCTTGTTTGTAGCTCTGGGTTGAGTATTAATTTTCCTTACAAATTTGGCTTCTTTGATTGCAGGAATAGTCCAGGTAAAGTATTGTTGTTCACTGCTAACTATTTTTTATTTGGGCAACCTTTCAGCCTCCCAGAGAGACTTCATCCTTTTGAAGTTTGTCTTTTCAACAACATGTTCTCTTGCTCTCACCCTTAGTTTAGCAATCTCATTGTTCACAACTTCTAACCTTTTTTCCATGACTTCATAATTGGCCTTTTCTGTTTGAGTAGCAGGAACTGTTACTGTGTTTTTGTCTCCTTCAGGTCTTGAAGATGGTAATTCTAACTCTTCCTAAACAATAAAGGCTTCTTCTGTTATCTCCAATTCAACATTGGACTCATGCATCTTCTTGGATTGTTGGGTTAAGGGTTTTTTGGGTTTGAAAACAAAAGTTGTAACCTCGTCCTCAAATTCTAGTTTTTTGGAGGATTTCACTTTCTTCGACTTCCTTTGATCAACTTTTGTCACATCTACCTTCACCAAATGGGATTCCATGTCAATGTCCCTTAAGATATCACTTAAGTCACCCTTGAAGCTTGAACCTTCTCCTGAAATCACTATTTTTCCCTTTTCCTTTGCAATTTGGCTCCTAGTAAGTCTCCTTTGAACTATTTTACTGGTTGACTGTTCTGGTGTTTCTCCTTTAACCTCAGATATCTTTCCCTTGGCAGGTTAGGAGTTTCAAGAATGACTGCTGGGATTTTAACTTCTAAGGTTTTGCTTGCCTGTTCTTTCACCTACTTCCTTGGCTTTAATTTAGCATACCTTTTTGGCCTAGTCATTGCGGACCTGCTAGCTTCTGTTGATGAAGTTTCTTTGACCCCAAAGCTAGTACCTTCACCTTGTTTTTCTATTCCAAATTCAGATACAAACAAAAACGAAGACCAATCTTTTTTGACCCTTTTGAGTTCATGTAAAACTATCAATTTAATTAGGCCATGATGAAATAGAGAAGTCTCACTTTACTTTATCTACCATCTTAGCTATACTTCGAAATAAGAAGTAAGGCAAATCTAGAGAAATCATACCAGTAAAATGTAAAAGGAGTTTAAAATGATATGAGTAAACCTTCTGATATCTGCATTCACAGGTGAAATAACGTTGGATGTTAAAGAGTAAATTGGTATAGCTGTCCTTGATGTAGTCTTTGGGAACTGCCTTGGTTAGGTCGGTTTCTGAAAATTGTGACTTCAGGAACACCTTACATTGTTCATGTAAAACTATCAATTTAATTAGGCCATGATGAAATAGAGAAGTCTCACTTTACTTTATCTACCATCTTAGCTATACTTCGAAATAAGAAGTAAGGCAAATCTAGAGAAATCATACCAGTAAAATGTAAAAGGAGTTTAAAATGATATGAGTAAACCTTCTGATATCTGCATTCACAGGTGAAATAACGTTGGATGTTAAAGAGTAAATTGGTATAGCTGTCCTTGATGTAGTCTTTGGGAACTGCCTTGGTTAGGTCGGTTTCTGAAAATTGTGACTTCAGGAACACCTTACATTGTTCCATGTTGAATCTGAAGTTCTTGAACCAGGCCTCTGACCCCCTAGGAATTTTGATCACCAACGCTATAAACTTTGGAGAAACTTGCAAATCAAGAATTTCCGACCTTTGTCCTTAAACCAGTAAAATGAAGTGCAAACTCCTTGGTTACCTCAGTTTGCCCTCCCTACAATTTCTTACAAAACTTCCAGCACCCTACTTTCTTGAAGGCCTCTACAACTGCTTTGTCTCTACTTAGGACCTGAGTGTTTTCTGGTTCTGTTCTCAAACAATGGACAAACATGTGGCGTTTCTTCTCCTATGTCATCTTTTCTTCTGAGTTCCTGTAACAAAACCGACTTATTTTGAAACTTAATTGATTAGCCTCACTTGCCGATGATGATCAGCCTCGCCTGAATGATGGATGAGAAAAACCTTGGTGAATGATTCCCAAAGTTTATTGTTAAAAACAATTATGCTTCAAGGGTTTGCATGCAAACTAAGACGATAAGACTAGCCAACTTCTTTGAATTTTGAAATTATCTTTCATAATGACCCCTAAATTTGAAATGATGAGTTTGGAGTGGTGGAATGCTAGTGGAAAGACTTGTAACTGACACCTAATCATGAAAATTATAACAGGTTTTTTACTGGATTGATATTTGACAAGACTGTTTTTACGAATCCGCGCTTTCGTAGCGCGCTGGGAAAAGCGCTACGAAAAGAGCATCTTTTTCGTATCGCAAAATAGAAAATTTGCACTGTCAGCATTACCAAATTGTAGTTTCAGGACTAATTTCAAAAAATTTCAAATTTGCCTTAAGCTATGAGTTTCTAACAGGGTTGTAGGACTCATGAAACATAGGAAAGGGATGTTAGACTTTATTTGGACATAAAAGAAAAACTAAACCTTTGAGACTCCTAACCTAACAACTACCCACTAAAACATAAGATGACTTGACACTCATGTAAGACCATGAAAAAGAAAAAAGTAAACTCCTGTTTTGGTGATAACAATGGCTCCACTTGGGATAGTTTACCCTTGTGGCACACTAAGAACTCATAGATTTAGTGTTATTCATTTTTGGTAAAATAGAAAAACTTTATTTAACTTCACAAGCATCTTCCTCAAACTGTTAGTCCTTCAATTGGGCTTAAGCTCTTTGTTTCAGCTTGTCATTATTAGTAATAAAAAACTGATAAAAATGGAATATATACAATGTCATGAGTAACTGATGAAACTTCAGCAGGTATTATGCTTTAAGAACCTGCCATTGACAGGCCCTCCAACATGTGATCCTCCATCAATTTCCTGCAATATATAAGTGTTGTTTCCATGAAAACCAACAATCTTAAAAGTACCTTTCCATAAATTATCAAACTTACCATGCTTGCCCTTTTCCTCAATTTTGGCCTCCCACTTCAGCACTTTGTGTTGTATTTGGAAACTCTCTTCTTTAATCTTCCTATCAAATGTTATTTTAATTATATTTTGAGCATGTTGATGATTTTCATAGACTTCATTCCTATTCTCCTCCAAGGCTATCAACTGGTTTATCCTCCTCTGAATGGCATTTGGCTCTTCTTCAAGTCCTTGAATTAACTTTATGACTGGTACCCCCAGTGATGTCAGAAAAACAACTTCGACACCATAAACCAATTCATACAGTGAAGTCCCAATTGACCTCTTTGTACATATCCTATCAGACCATAAGGCATACTTCAGCTTTAAGTGCCAAGCTTTCTTGTTCTCTTGCAATACCTTTTTGATGATTCTAACAATGCTCTTATTTGATGATTTAGCAAGACCATTTCCTTGTGGATAGTAGGTTGTAGAGTGTCCAAGAGTAATGTGACATTGATGACATAAATTAATCATTTTCTTAGACTTGAAAGCTTGAGCATTATCTGTTATAATCTTCATGGGGCAGCCAAAACGAGACAATATATTATTCTCTAGGAAAGAAATAATTACAGAATCATTAGCTTGCCTTGTTGGAATTGCCTCTATCCATTTGGTGAAGTAGTCTGTTGCTGTGAGAATCTAGCAATGTTGTCCTGATGATGATGGATGTATTTCTCCAATAAAATCTAACCCCCACTGCTGGAAAGGTGTTTCCACATAAATAGGAACCAAAGGTAGAGGCACAAGTTTTCTTCTTCCTTAAACAATTTGGCATTCATGACATGTAGCAACTCTTTTGTAAATGTCTCTAAACATTGTTGGCCAAAAATATCCCGCTCTTAGGATCTTATTTGTTGTAGCCTTTCAATAATGATGTCCTCTGCAATCACCTTTATGGAATTCTTCAATGACCCTTTCAGCCTCTTCTTCAAGTAAACAATTAAGCAAAATTCCTCATGTGTCTTTCCAAAATAGATTTCTGTCAAATATAAAATATCTCAAAGATTTCAGCTTAACAAACCTTGATTTTGATTTTGTTAGATTAGCGGGAGCTCTGTGATGTTGGAAAATGAAAACCACATCTTTGTACCAGTCTAAAACGAGATAATTCTCATCAATTGGAACCAATTCTTCCTCATCATCAAAAATTTATGATATTTCTGCATTTAGATTTATGTCAAGACAATCCAAGTTTGACTAAGTGATTAACTTTTCCAATCCTTGTCCCTTCACCAATTTGGTTGGTTTGATGTCTATATCATATTCCAACAATTTTGCAATCCATTTTCCCCTTTTTCCATCAGGATCTGCCTGAGTTAGAATATCTTTCACCACAGTACTTGGAACATATGCCACAATGTGAGAATGTAGAATGTAAATTATGAAGTCTTTAATAGCCTTTACCAAAGCATAAGCTTGTTTTTCTAGAATATTATATTTCAGCTCAGCATTATCTAATGTTCTACTAAAGAAAGAAATCGGTTGTTCAGTACCTTGTTTTCCCTTTTGAAGCAAAATTCCAGCAATGGTGTTTTCGGAGGCAAATATAAAAACCAGAAATTCCTTCGAGAAATCTGGACTGATGAGTACCGATGCTTGTGTGAGTGCCTTCTTAATTTTCTCAAAATAATTCCTTGCATCATCTGTCCATTTAATATCAACTCCTTTCTTTAACATCCTTGTTATATCTTTGACAATCTCAGCAGAGTTAGGATTGAAACACCTAACAAAATTCACTTTTCCAAGAAATGATTGAATTTCTTTCCTAGTTCTTGGCAAATCTACCCTTTGAATGGCACTAACTCTATTAGTATCAATCCTAATTCCATCTTCAGAAATTATATGACAAAGTAATCTTCCTATAGTTAAAGCAAAGATGCTTTTAGTAGGATTAAGAGAGATACCAAACCTTCTACATTTCAGCAAAATTTTTTCTAGGTGCTTCAGGTGATCTTCTTCTTTCTTTGAAAAGACTATGATGTCATCAAGATAGACAACCACCATCTTGTCCTTTTCTTCAGAAAAAGCAATGTCCATTGCTCTCTGAAAAGTATCTCCCACATTCATGAGACCAAAAGGCATCTTGGCGTACATGAATGTGCCCCATGGTGTTGTGAAGGCTATTTTCTCCTAATTATGTGGATGCACAAGAATCTAATTGTACCCTGAGAAGCCATCAAGCGTAGAAATTATTTGTGAACAACCAATATTTTGCACAATTGAATGCATCATGGGAAGAGGATAGTTGTCCTTTAATGAAGCCTTGTTCAAATTTATGAAATCAATACAAATTCTGATTTCTCCACTCTTCTTTCTAATCAGAACCAAATTTGCAAGCCAATTTGAGAATCTGATTGGGACAATGATTTTAGCATCAAAGAGTTTCTTAATCTCCTTTTCAATCAATGGCATGATAAGGGGATTAATTCTTCTCAAATTTTGTTTGAATGGTTTCTCATTTTCTTTAATAGGAATAATATGCTGAATAATGGAAGGATCATATTGTTTTAAGTCAGCATAACTCCAAGCCAAAACATCAACAAACCTCTTCATCATCTCAATATACTTGAATTTCATATCAACTAAAAGATGAAGATGATCTACATTTTGATCATCTTAGGTAAAGATGATGTACCCAGATTATAGCTTTCTATTTCCTCTTCATCAACTTGTATCTTTGGCGATTTGAACACATCATTCTGATCAAAAAGATTTTCAAGAGGAATAAGACCCTTTGGTATTGAATTATTCTTTAATTGCAAGACTTCAGACTTTTATTTAGACTCAACAAGCATGTTTTGTTGACCTACTTGAGTACTTTCAAATTCTTCTTTCAGCGCAATAAAATTCTTTACCTGTTGATCATCTTCAATAACTTGCCAATTGGTGATATTATCTGGTATAGTTGGTCTATGACGAACTTCAATCTCATATTTCTCAAAAGAATGAATAGGAATAACAAAAAGACTTGTCGAAACAACAAGAGAATTAGTAATAGAATTTTGGTCTCTAGTTTTGATAGTGAAAGAATATGCTTGAAAATTTTCCAACATGTCTAAAACTAGATTTCTGCATGCTCTCATTCTTACATCCTTTGTTTGATAGACAGCCTCAACTTGTCTAATAACCAATTCGGAATCTCCAAAAATGGAAATATTCTAAGCCTTCATTCTTACCAAAACATCTAGACCCAAATAAAATAAAATATTTAGCCATGTTATTTGTGCGATCAAAAATCAGTTTATAAGAGTAAAACTTACTCTCATCACTTGGACTTGTTATCCAAATTCCTGCTCCTACCCCTTCTTTTCTTGCTGATCCATCAAAGTACAAAGACCACCATCCCTTCATCTCTTTGTCATTTTATTTTTGATTTTTTGAGTGTTGATTTTCTGTTTTCATTTCTTCTGATCCACTATCAACTGACTCATTAAAAAGAATCGCAGATCCAAGTTCAATATCAAACGAATAAATATGAAAGTTTTGAGGTTTATCTTTGTTGCTTACCCTATAAGCCATTATAGTCTCCCGATACAATCTCCTTTGTTCACCAAAAATAGGAATGATGGCATAAGTGAGGTCCATCTACATTGTGCCTTTGATTTTTGTTGCCCATGATCTTGATAGCAACGTCCCAAACTTTGGTGGAATATCAGCCACAACAATGTCCATAACAATTGTCTTTGTTGGGATTTGTGTTAGACCAACAACAACATCTTTGATTAAACCAATACATTGGACTCTTTTTGAATCAAAAGAGAATAAATCCTTATATGGTCTTGTTACCTGTAATCCTAACCTCTCCATAATTACTTTGGGCATGAGATTATGAGAAGCCCCCGAATCCAACATAGCATTATGTAAAGTCATATCATGAATACTAATGCTTTCATAGAAAGGAGGAAACTCCTCATTTTGATCATCTTTTAATATTGGACCCAAATATATAGTAGGATTATCTTCTTGGACATTTAAAATATCAGCAGCTCCTGGTTGTGAATTCAACATCTCCATAATCTTGCTTCTATATTTATTTACCTTGAGAATCTCACTAAAAGGGACTGATATTTTAATCTTTGAAATTTCATTCTCAAGGTTGAAAACAGAAACATATTTTTCAACTTCTTTGATGGGAGGAGGGAGTTGAGTGTCCTTTTTACCAAGTGGAGAATCTTCCTTACCTTCAGTAACCTTTGGGGTATCTTTTTTGGCTTCAACAACCTTTGAAGCATCTTTCTTGGGTTGCACTTTGTTTGAAATAATCAACACATTTCTGTGTCTAAGATTGTTTTGTTTTTGCATCTCAAAGATAGCATGTTGATACCCTTTAAAATAATTTAAAGGCTCTTCCCCTTGATTGGTCGAACCTGACTCATCATCTTCTTTCGTCAAGAAAATTTCTGACACCTCTTCATCCAAATAATGGATATATTCTCCAGGAATTTCAGGATTATCTTCTTCATCAACCAAATTTTGCTGAAAAGGAGGTCTCACTGGAGGATCAGGTTGTTGATTTCTATTTTCTCTTGGTATTTGTTGGTTTTGAGGTATCCTAAATTGAGGGTTTCTAAATTGAGGTTCATGCTGCACAGGAGGAGCAGAGGTGTTTCCAAGAGCTAACCTATCCATCAACTTCTCCATGGTTTTCATCATTGATTTTAATTTATCTTCAGGAGTTAAAGAGGAAGGTTTCTCTTCTTCTTTCAATTTAGCTTTTCCCATTTTTGAATTTTTGGTAGCTATCATGTTTACCTCTACCTTTACTACATCATTCTGCATATAAGCAAGTGTAGGAGATTCTCTTTCTCTTAGCAAGATAGAAAAGTCATAATCAAATGCTTCAACATATCTCATTTGTGCTAAGGCTTCTGGAGGTTTCAAATGAGCTGGAATTGAGTCTTTTTGAAAAAATTTGGACATTTTCGTCAGATGCTCTTCTAAGATTGTTATATTTAGTAAGTGCTTGAACTGGATTAGTTCTATTTCCCCATTTCCTTAGAAAATTATCTTCAAATTCTACCCAATTATGAATGATTCCTGGTGTAAGAGCTTTGAACCATTTTCTAACTTCACCAATGAAGATTTGTTCAAACAGTCTTAATTTCACATCCTAATCATCGACTTCTTCTCTATCAACAAAATCATTGAATCTATCTACATGTTCCTTAGTTGTAATTTCTTCATCACTACCCTAGGTATGGATCCTAGCAGCATATTTACTAGGCAGGTCATGCAAAACAATAGAGAGCACAAGTTGAGCATACCTAGCAGGTGCAGCCATGATTAAAGGAGGAACAAAATTGACTGGAACTACAGGGACAGAGGATGAAAAACTGATATGAGGAGGGCTGCTTGGTTTCTGAAATCCACTAGGAATAACAAAAATAGAGGATGAAGAATTGATATGAGGAGGACTACTTGGCTTCTGTAAACCACTAACAAATGAACTCTAATTTGGAAGAGGTAAACTAGCTTTAGATTTTAGCAAGACTTCAAAAGGGTCAAGTTCTTTTAGTTTATCTAAAGCTTCCTTCTCTAACAATAGCTCAAAGGTAACAACTTCCCAAAATCCTCCTTTGTCTTCTTGTGATACTAGGGCTGAGGTGTCAATTCCTCTCCTTTGCAAGTCTAAGATAATACCAATGAGTTTCTTCATTTTCTGATCTAAATAATACTTCATGAATTTTATCATCAACTTTTTTGTCTTCAGGACTTCTTGAGAATTCAGAGAGAAAAGATTTTGAATGAGATGGAGTACCTGATATTTCTAAAAATCTTTGACTGGCCCTTGAAGCAGTGTTAGGGTTGTCTGCAATGGTAGGCGGATTGGGATCAAGATTGCTCTGTGTGTATGTCCTCCTCGAAGCCACCTTTAAAACTTTGAAAATATATGGAGTCACCAAGATAGATTGCAGCCTCAAGAAACTTTCCGAGCTCCTGCTACCTTCAAAAGTTCAGCTTCTTGATTTCGGGGATGAGTAATCTTCGACTCCTGGTAGACGCACCAAATGTTATCACAAAATCTGACCTTGATAGGCTGCTGATCAAGCAAACTCTGAGTAACTCTTTCAAACCAATCTTTTAGTTGAGGCTTAGCCTCCTCAACCTCAGAGGGCTCTCTCACTAGGTTTAGGGTTTTTGATTAATGATTAGATGGCTAACTCTAGGAACAAAATGAACAAAAGTACAACTAGTTGGCTGGTTGAACTATGATTAGCAAATATCAATTGGGATATGGAGTCAAAATAGTCTTCAACAAAACAACATGATCAGCAAAACATGGAAGTCAAGGCACTTAGAGTTTAGGTTTATGAATAAAACAGTAACACAGTGAAACAACACAGTTTACAAGCATGTGAAGGAATTTACAGCATTTCCCAATGAATTCTAAGTATTACAAGCTCATACCACTGCAAATAAGTAATTGAACAAATCCATAAGAACATCAAACACATAAACTCTTTGTGAACCTTAAGTAGTCAAATTTAGCTCTGTATGAAATATGAAAAACACAATTTCTTACAATAACACAATCTTTCCTTCACTAATGAAATTTCCAACCCATACGAATTCGATTCTCAAGCATAATATAGAATTTTACATCCTTGGATACTTTAATCCAACTTTAGAGGAACTCGAATTCCTAATTTAGACACCTATCTAATCACAAAACAAATTATTTAATTACAACTTGACAGCTAGATGTC
>APFE030772292.1:113437-180054 GCA_000404065.3 Pinus taeda | reverse complement strand
TGAACTGTAGGAACTCAGTTCATGGTTGGGTGGCGAATCCAATAGTTTATTCCCAAGTGAATTTTTAACAGTATATCATGGTTGGGTGGTGAAACCAATAGTTTATTCCCAAGTGAATTTTTGACAGGTGAAAATGTCTATGATGTATATGTTTATATTTGAATTAGTATATTATTGATGAATTACTTAAACCTATTCTTAATATTAATTTATCCGTTGTAGTATATAATTGTGGGAATACGGTAAAGAATTTGTAAATTTTGATCTTTAAATTTTCTTTCGAGACTTGTAGAAGTTTGAAGTTATAGTAGATCAAGTGATGGATATGGTATTCAAATGAAGAAATAAATAAGTCACATAGCTGAAAGGAAGAGTGAGTCATGATTGTATTATAGAAATTATTAGAGTCTACATGTCGTGCAGAGATATACAACATGCCATTCATATACAAATATAACTATCAGAAATTTGGTCTGAGTACCTCAAATACATATACATATATATATTTAGATAATATTCTAATGTAGATACATATATATATTTAGATAATATTCTAATGTAGTGGGTCCGAAGCATACATAAAAGAATGTAACTATGGGAATTAATTTATTGGAACCGATATATACTTTTAGTGTTTACTACAGTGATGTTTAACTCCACAGAATTGGAATATGATAAAATGAGTAAGTTACGTGGTTATAGAAGGTAAATAAAGTAGATAACGAAACCCAAGAAGGAATATTTCCATTTAATGTGTCAAATACTTTAAGTGAATTTTATCAAATAGGCACTAGCATGTCCGAAAATTAAAGGTGGGAAAAGATAAGACACTAACCACCATTTACGGACAAGATGCAAGTGTCAATTTTAGGTAATGGTCAATTCATACTATAGAACTATAGTTCAGACAAGAGTGGGTTGAGAGGAAACGATTTAAAATTTTAAGGTGAATTAACTCCTTAAATAGTAGGTAATACTTCACAAAATTGTTAGTTAGGGGTAGACAATGACACGTTGCACATGCTACACTAGAACACTGTCAATGTGCAGGAGGGTAATCAAAGTAACAATAGAAGATAAATAGATACAACTTTTAGTGTCAATAAAGGAACGTATAGTAGTCATCTAGTTAAATTATTTTATACTAATCATGAGATAAAATTCGACACATTAATATTTGAACAAATAGAAAAAACAATCAAACACAGAAACCACAACTTACTACACTTTTCAAAGTCTACACCAAAATAGTATCTCCCAAATTAGCATCTCGTTATCCAGAACTGTCAATAGAATTAATTTTATGAAAGAGGAGATCTAACCAACAATAATAATATGTTCAATATTACATGAGAAAGCAAACCAAACCCTCAAGGGGGTAAACTCTTAAATTCATAACTAGAATCATCATTTGACAAAGTGTACTAGGGGAATGTTGTAAATAGAACATAATTATAATTCTATTCATATGGTAGTACCGGTTAAACCAGTTCTAGACCCCATCAAAGGAAGTTCTATAACCCAACCATGGAGTAAAATGTCAAGCAAACCTAAAAAAAGGGGAAACCTTGCAGTGAAGGAGCATATATTTATATGGCTGAATAAGATAAATAATTCGTTTATTATGTTGTTTCAACACCCATAGCAAAAATGACAAAATAGAGACTCATCGTTAAATGATAGAAAAAAGGGCGAGGAAAAATAGGAGGGAGTACCTAACAGAGGGGTTGAGTATCTAGCTTTTGTAGCAACCTATTAAATCATTGGACTACTGCCAGTTAGGCGAAAACCTCAAAACCAGATAAAAATTCTCCTATACACCCAACTGTAAATCATCAATTCTAATATAAGAGAATGTTGCAGAGTAAAAGGGATATGTCATATTTGAAAATATCAAGGAATAATAGAGAGAAAAGGATAAGTCGACCAATGCAGAAATATAGAATCATAACAAAATATTATCTATGGTTTATGAACTAATGATAAATTATTAAAAGATAACCCTTATCTTTAATGAATTCAAGAATGATCTTAAATGATATCAAATAACATCATAAATGAATGTATTGGTTGTGCATGTTGAGGATTGGTTACTGACATTAAACACCCATACCTTTCAAGTTAAGTTATTTAAACAATGGAAATGAAAGAAACCAACTTGGGAATGTTGGGAAGGCGTAACTAGTATAACTGCCATGATGGTGGAACCGGAACATCTATTTCCATATCTGACTGAGATGGTTGTACTAAAGAACATTTGCGTAGTTAAAACTAAGTAACAATAATAGTATATAACCAAGGTGTGTAACCTATGTGCGGGGAAAGAAGAATTCTTGTAAATATATTACAAATAAAAGAAAAATGAAATAACTCTAATACCACCATGGTTAAGCCTCTTACATGAGATAGTAAGACATATTCAATAAGACAACCCATGCTCCTTCAGTGGGTAGTGTAGAAAGTTAAACCGTCAGCTTGAAAAGTGTGGTCGAGTACAGGGAAGAAGAAGAATAAAGGATTTAACCATGGACAAGAAGTAAACAAACTAAGTTCATATTTCACCCAAATATATATATACACGAAATTCCACTTTACCTTTACTTCTATGTATTGGACAATGGAGTCTAGGACTGTCTATGCACTTTGGGATAAAAGAAAAGAGACTCATTCAGTTGATTAAGGACTGGATTAGTCGTGAGACATTCCTTGAGGCACAACGTAATCCCACATTTAGCCTCAAACCAATTTGGAACACAGTGTTCCATATATTTAGGACAATATTAAGCAAGCGGCCTTGAAAATCTGGAACACAACATCATCCAAGAAAAAAGTTAGTTAACCACACCGGGGCACCTCTGCGAAAAGTAAATCAAATTTCAAAAGGAAAACAAATGAAGATCAGATGCAAGGAATTCCATTGTAAATGCTAGCCACTCTCTCTTTCTGTCGACTTTCTGCGTGAATAAAAACCTAGATGTTATGCATGTATAACAACAATGTGACAAAAACTCCATATAGTGAACGCCAAGGAAGAGAATGTGTTGAACGCTTAGGGTTATACATGTTAGGTTTTCCCAAAATTAAATCTTAACTCTGGATGGAAATCATTTCATTCTTGTCATCTACATGTGTGGTACTGACCACGTGAAGATCATGTGATAAAGAAAGATGCGGCGGAAGGGTATTAGCGGGTGAAGTTTCAAAGAAATTTGGAACATGGAGTTCATTTATGAGATATAGGGAGTCGAGAAAAGGTGTCGATAATGTCTGACCATAATGTATAATTAAAGAAAAAGTTTAGGGATTGCGATATGAATCCAAGAAATTGTGCATTATAAACATAACAACATTGAAGTTATCACCTTTAGAAATTGGTTGAATACCACACCACAACGTCACGAGTAAGGAACATAACCGTTATTCGTTTGTGTATAGTAATACTAGAGAAATGGAGTATAGTATATGGCAGTATACACCCTTTCATATGTATGCTTCATGGTAGTTTTTTTTTTCTTGGTAAAATTAATCTATTATGTACAGAAACAAGATACAATTACATTCTTGCTATCAAAAACCCAGCTACTTGGGGATTTTTGCAGCGCTTAGCAGCAACATGCTTAGGTTAGGACCAACAGGCATTCATCTACCAAAAAATTCCCTCGCAGGGGAGATCCAAAAAACACAGTGCTTCGACCTGGACACAGTGACCCTTAGACCCCGACTTGGACATAAAGCGTCGACCTGGACACCAAGTGTCGACCTCGATGCCGAGCGTCGACCTGGACACCGAGCGTCGACCAAAAAGTTCCCTCACAGGGGAGTCCCAAAAACAACGAATACCAACGCCAGGGTGTCAGAACCCTTTGAACACCAGCGCCATGACACCCATACCCATTAACAGTAAGACGCATTGACACTTGGACATGTTGACACATAGACAAATTGACCAAGATTTACGAGAACAAGCCACGTAACATGGAGCCCAGACACAGCTAGTCCTCCAGTATCTCCTCCACGATTTGACACCAGCCATACTCCTTCACTTCCTGCTTTGGAACCTCCTCTGCAACCTCCATGACAGGTTCTTTTCTAGCCTCTGCCCTTTCGCTAACAGGATCACCCAAATTCATTGCTGGAATCGCAGAGGGAATTTCCATGGCTCTCCTAAGTTCAGCAGGTGGAGAATTCTCCCTCTGTGTGCTGGACTCACCCTCTTCCTGGGCTTCCTCAATGAAGAGCACAGAGACACGTGCATTGATTCTTGGGCGGTTCAGGGAGGCATTGAAGGTGAAAACCGTCGAACCGAAGGATGGCGAGGAGGAGGTCCCCGAAGGATGAGCTGGTAAGAATTGGCTTGGCCTGAGTGCCATAAACAGGCAGTGATAGTGGCAATGGAAATGGGGGGATGTGTTCTCTGCAGCTGAAGGGCGAGAAGTCCCGCCTCGGGACGAGCCGCACCATCTAAGCATTTGTTGGCGAACCATGGTTGCAGGGGACTGCACAATGAAGGTGGAGCTAGAGAGACACAGAAAGTGAATAGATGGCAGAGGATGGTAAGCAGCAGAATGAGGAGGGATCGAAGAGACGAAGATGAGCCCAGCAAAGAGACAGAGACCAGGAACACTCCAGGAAGCCAGGGGAGCAGAGGTGGCCTGAGAGTTCAAACCCAGCTTCCAGCTCCTCGGCATCAGTGAGACCTCTACCCAAACCAGAATTATCATGGCAATTACCTTGCTTCTACCTTTACTAATACAAATTCCTCTACCTCGAAGCCCACCCGCATTTACTGTGGCCGCCGTAAGAGCCGAAGGTCCGAGTTCTGTGTTGCAGTCGATGGTGGGTGGAGCATAAATGTTCCTGTGCTGGATGCATATGCTAATGTACCAGTGTCGTCGACGTTTAACTCCCTCCCATGTGGACACGACGTAGGGGTGCATGGCAGGCAAGTGGCTCACGCTACTTGCCCGTCCCATCTCATAACTACCGCAGGTTGTCACCTGCATCCGGGGAATGCCTCATGGTATTTGATGATATAATCCATTTCCTACTTTTATATGATTTTTTTTATATGTTTGTAACTTATTATTGTGGTATTGTAAGGAGAGAATAAAGGGAAAAGATATGAATATAAACACGTTGTATTAGCTAATCATCAAAATTATAATACAATATAATGATAGTAGAAAACCAAACAGGGAATAATACTAATGTGATGAACAACCATTAAAAAAAAATCAGTACTATAATCAGAGATGTGGTAGCTCCTGTACTAGAACTTAAAAATGAGTAGGTTGGTCCACATAATCTTCTTCCTGGAATGTACCATTGAAGGGTGAAAATGTGAAGTTGGTTTACATTTTTTGCTTTTTTTTTGAGAAAAAGATATCATTTTTAGAAGTTCTTCAACTTTCAACAAGCCAAAACAATTTTTCTATTTATATATTCATTTTATAATAAAAGAAAAATTTGTCAGAAATTTTATTAGCTTTCTATTACTTTTTTTTTGGAAATATTTTATTCAAATCTGATATGTCAACTTACAAATTGTTTGACTATGTGTTCTTTAAAAATCAAGGAATTCATAACACGTCACGTTTCTGGGAACTAGTGTATTCTTTATTAAATTGGTGTTTTTGAAAAAATTTGTGTTACAACAATCCACACAAAGTCTAGTTTGATATTGTTATATTTATGAAATCAATTGATGCACATCATAATTACTAGGATTTTTAGAATGTAACCAATGTGAAAAAACTGCAGATTTTGAAGATGTTTAGTTCAGCGTCAAATTTCTCAACATATTAGCTATAAGCTCAAAATCTAAAAGCTACCTAGTACAAAAGATGGTCCAATATAATAAACCATAAATTTCTCATATTTTTTTATAGGGTATTTTAGAAGATACAAATTTTTGATTTCACTGAATCATAATCACCTTTAAATTTTTTTTGCACACAATTGTTTAGAAAATTAATTAATATTAGAAAATTTCTACAAAATTTCATAAAATTTATATATACTAAAAGTAGATTCAATGCTGCAAATGATGTTATTGTTTCGGACAGTAAATTCACCAAATTTGATGAAGTTTAAGCATTTTGATGTTGGAAAAAGGTAACCAAAACTGAGTTGTTATAGAGTTGCAGGTTAAAACAGTTTCACTGAATTAAAACTACATTCGGTCAAACTTGTGTTTATCGTCGACACCTGTTAAAATAAATAGAAAAATAATTCAGCCAAATTACTTTAAAAATTTAGTCGAATTATCTTTAAAAGTTTAGACAAAAATGTGTCGATATTTTTCGTTGACCGTAAAAATGAAATGATGGAACCTTCCAAAAAACGAATTTCATGTGAATGATACAAATAAATGGATCTGAAATATTATTTTCACACTCTTTCCTCATTTGGATTGAACGTTTTAGCTGAATCTTTGGGCTGAATCTTTTGAAGGAAATTATTTGGATTTAATTTTTAAAATAAGTCTTTTGGGCAAAAATTTTTAAATGACATTTTTTAGTTTAATATTTAAGGTAAGCCTTTTTGGCTGAATTTTTTAAGTGAGATTTCTTAGCTTAATTTTTAAAGTATTTTCGGTTGAATTTTTTAATTGAGATTTTTTAGCTTCATTTTTAAAGTCTTTAGGGATGAATTTTTAAATTGATATTTTCAGCTTCATTTTTAAGCTAGGTCTTTTGGGCTTAATTTTTAAAGTAAGTCTATTTGGCTTAATTTTTAAAGTGGTTTTTTTGTGATGAACTTTTAAAGTGAGATTTTTTTAAAGTAATTTTTTTTGGCTGAATTTTTAAATTGAGTTATTTTAAAGTAACTCTTTTGTGCTGAATTTTTAAAGTGAGATTTTTGGTCTAAATTTTGGAAGTGAATTTAGTTTGTAGGATTTTTAAGTTGAAATTTTTGGGTTGGATTTTAAAAATTTACATAGATTGAATTATCATGGAATGTCAAATAAATTGTAAAAGAAAATATGATCGAACATGAGATATTGAGGCTCGTAGACAATACGAGAGAAACAATTACAAAAGAAGGAAGGAATTTTGCACAAATATTGAAAGGGAAAATCAACATCAACTTGAAGTTGAAGCGTTAAATGTAAATATTACAAATGATATTTAACATTTAACTAGTGTATTGTGAAATTTAATTTTTATTTGATGAAGCAATTTGAAAAATATTTTGCAATGTAAACAAAGAAAGATATTCCTCATACCATTGATGATGATATTGAAAATGTTTTTAAAGGAAAAGTGAAAAAGAAAACGAACCAATGATTGATAATGATGTTGAAAAAGTTGAAAGAGATTCAAGTGAGGAAGTTGAATCACCATAAAGTATATAATATGATATATATATATATATATATATATATATATATATATATATATATATATTATAGATATAGATAGATATAGATATGCCGTGAGTATTATTGAAATTAATACATATTTATTAATTTCGATTTCATTCAAACTCTATTTTTAAATTTTATTATGTAATGAATATTTATACTCATTTACATTTAATTTTAATATGTACAGATGAAATCGATATCGATGATGAGATGTTATAAAATGTTGACATTGACATATATGGAGATAAAAAAGCTGACCATGTTATATGATATCGTGTTAATGTCATTATTGAGAATTTCTTCAAAGATGAAAGTGTGACATATCAAGATAAAATTTTGAGAGGTCTCTTAACATCAAAGAAATTAAAAGACGCTAAAACTCTATTGGGTATTCGAAAATCAACGAGAGATAAAAATATGAAGGAAAATCTGATTCAAAATATAAATAGTGCTCTAAAAAAATTAGAAGATCTAGAATGAAAAATGATCTAGTTGCATGCAGAGCAATACAAATGAAAGTGGTTTCATTACATACTAAAGAAAATCATTTGGTAAAATCTATGGAAACAATATTAGGGATCACACGAAAAAAATTACACAAACATAGAAAATTTTGATTGCAAATAGATGTAAATCATGAGCCCACTTGTTGGGTAGTTATTTGTAAGCAACCATAAAAAAATAGACTTGGGGAAGATGTTAGAAAAATAATATATGAATATTGGATGAAAAATTTACGTGTTTCACCAAAAGAAAGGGATGTGATACCGTGAAGAATAACACAAAATAAATATGAAGAATGTGCAAAAGATATCTTAGACACAACTTAGATAGAGTTGTTCAATAAGTTCATAGAAGGGAATCATGGAATTAACATCTCAATCTATATTTTTGTGCAACAAAACCATATGATGTTGAACCTATCACTGTTCGTGACACATGTTGTTGTCATTATCATGTGTAATTTAAATTATATTATTACACCTTCCTTAGTTTTGGTAAAGAATTTTGGGAAAGGTCACCTCATCCTTCCACTATCCATGTTTTCATTTTCGAAATTTTATGTGAAAGAGAAAGCCATGAATTATTTTACCAAAATAAATGTGATGATGGTAAAAAATGTGATCATTATGGAAATTTGACTTTATTTCACAGCAAATATTCTATTGATATAAATGATCACTCATTGTCTAACCTAAAGGTGAAATGGAAGAGATATGAATATATCCATACATTGATTAGTTCAAATAATAGTACAAGTGCTAAAAGGACTGATTTACAAGAAGAAGAAAATCAAGTGTTAGAGTTTTAGAAGAAATTTGAGATAAAAATTTATAAGTACACCAAGCATTTGTACAGAGCTCGATGGCAGGACCTTTAATTTAGAGAATCCCCTGAAATTTTTCCACGAGAGACCATTTTGTCAATAGTTTATTTTGTAGAGAATTACACATTTGTTGTACAAAATGAAATACAGATTGAATATTATCATTATGAATTCTATATGCTTTTCCATATTCTATATACACATTTTGAACAAAATGTTGATGATATAGAAATAACTATTGAGAATCGACATGTTATTAAAGAATATCACTTTTATATTAGCAACAATTGTACACATGAAACATTATTGGAATTTCTTTGAGACTGGTAATGGAAAAGGATAACCTGATGGTGCACGAGCATGTATAAAATGAGCACTTCGAAGATATGAAATGGACCACTCTACAAACATACTTGTCTTAGTTGGAAAAGTTGGTCAAGATGTAATGCTTCACTAAGCCATCAAACTAACCCATCAAGGGAGGTACGGATGTATTTACATATATACAAATTAACTTGTATATAGTTTTAATATATGACAATTTTTATTAATTTTCAAATTTTAAGAATTTATAAATAATATCATTTAAATAATATGACGATAATTATCTTTGATATACAATTGTTATTTTAAATAACATATTTAAATTCTTATTTGAATTTACTATTGTTTTTTTGGCATACTAGAGTCGAAAAAGTAGATAGATTGATTACATATGAAGTTGAAACAATAAAAGAGACTCAAAAATTGCATTCAATTAAAACAAAGGATTACCGAAATGTGTTTGCACTTGATAAAAGAAAATATTATTGTTTTGTCCTATTTGCATAGAGGACACACAATCTAATGATGTTTTTGAAAACAATATGTATGTAAAACCTTGGCAACATACAAAACCAAATACAAAGGGGAAAAAGTAAGTTACAAGCTTCGAAGAGATGGAATCAGAGGAGACTATATTACCATCTGAAGGTAATCAAGTTTCAAATCTTGTTAGATAAGGTAACATTTCAATTGATCTCTCTCTCTCTCTCTCTCTCTCTCTCTCTTCTCTCTCTATATATTATATATATATATATATATATAATGTTTTTAAAATAAATGCATATAGGTGTCTAAATAATAGTCAAAATAAAGAGATCTAGAAATAGATAATAAAATAAAGT
The DNA here is from genome assembly GCA_000404065.3 of Pinus taeda. Taxonomy (NCBI): domain Eukaryota; kingdom Viridiplantae; phylum Streptophyta; class Pinopsida; order Pinales; family Pinaceae; genus Pinus; species Pinus taeda. The sequence continues at coordinate 170,192 of APFE030772292.1, read as the reverse complement.
CCATATTGATATTTAGTTCATTTCATGTTAATTAAGATATGAATTTACACTTGTTTTCTTGCACAGGAGATATTTTTGTTGTAGTTACACCCATTAATAACATAGAAAATTTTAAGTGTTATTTGATGTGGCACAGTGAACGAAAAATGAAGTTATTGGAAGACTATGACGATAACAATTTTATATAAGAAAGAGGCTCTATTATACTGAAAGGTTATTTTTCCCAAGAAACTCACCAAAATGAGAATAATGTTTGCTTTCAAGACTATCAACATGATGCCACAAGTTTTCAATATAGTTGCTTGGTGTGTGAAGCACACATAAAGTTGATAGAAGTTGAATAAAATAAATAATTGAAAGTTAAAAAATGGAGAATGTCAAAAGCTAAGAATGAAAAAATCATTGAAGATGGAATTCCATTATAATTTTTTTAATTAAACTACCCAACGATTTCTTCTACTTGGATTCATCATTGAGAACTTAGAGTTCAAGTACATTGTTAGCATTCCTTTTTTTCACTCTTAAGATGTACATTCTTATGAATGTGATGATGTGAAAGTGATACTCATTAGGTCTTGTATTGAGCTATAAAGATATACCTATACTACTTGTTTTGTAGATTTGTATTGAGGATTTACTGCTTTGTTAATTTGTGATGTATACTACGTTGTTACTGCTCTGTTAATTTGTGGTTGTGGTTGGTTGTGTCATTTACTAAGAATAATTTACTAACATTATCAGAATGATTGAATGCAAACTTTACCAACTAAATTCAAATTTAGCTTCATTTCTACATATTCATGAACTTAAATTATATGTAAAGCAATTAAAAGAATCAAACCATGCGTGCATCATGCAAATTGTGGGCCATGTTTTATAATGCAATTTTATCTAACTTATGTAAATGTGCATTCAAGCAACTTTATATTAAAAGTTAACTATCAACCAAAATCCATAGTATCCTTTCTATACAAGAATGAAAAACTTAGATACCATATTTTATAATGCAATTTTAATTTATCATTGTTTTAGACATTTACACTGAATTATAAGATTCATTCAAATGCAAAATGTAGACCTTAGATTTTGTAATTTGCAATTTTGATATATTAATTTTAAATAACTTGACAAAACAGCTTAAAAAAACTAAGAATCATTTACTAACATTATAGTAATGATTGAACGCAAAATGTACCAACTAAATGCAAATATGTAAAACATTTAAAAGCATCAAACCATGCATGCATCATGCAAATTGTGGGCCATGTTTTATAATGCAATTTTATCTAACTTATGTAAATGTGCATTCAAAAAACTTTAGATTAAAACTTAACTATGAAATGACATCCATAGTAGCCTTTCTATACATGAATGCGCAATGTACATACCATAGCCTATAATGCAATTTTCAGTTATCATTGTTTTAGACGTCTACATTGAATTATAAGATTCATTGAAATGCAAAGTGTAGACATCACATTTTGTAATTTGGAAATAGATTCATTTTAAATAAGTAAGGACAAAACAACTTTAACCAGAACTTAAGAATCATTTACTAACATTATAGGAATGACTCAAAGAAAAATGTACGAACTAAATGAAAATTTACTTTCATTGCTACATATTCATGAAATTAAATATGTAAAACCAAATTTTCAGCATCAAACCATACATCATACAAATTGTACCATGCAAAATGTAGATAAACTCCAAAATTAGCGTGTATTAAATCATAATAAAGAGTTCAAGATTTAAAATATGTCCAAAATTCTAAAATGTATAATAAAACGTTGTCAGATAATAAGATGCATAAATTCATAATAAAGAGTTTTACTTTAAATATGTCCAAAATTTATATCATGATAAAAGTAAATATAACATTAAAATACTATCAAATAAAAAGTTTCATTAATTTAGACAATCTCGCTCAAATACATGATCAATCAACCTACTCATGCTCTCATCTAAATCATGGGTACCCTACACAACATGTCTAATTGCATATATACATAAGATTATCTAATTTAATTTTTTTTTAAAATTAAATGAGAATGTAAGATCATCAAAATAAAATTATAAAAAGTTTCAAATTCCATGGAATACCCCACAGTGTTCCCCCTCCATTGTGCCATTTTGGATGCATTGCACTCTTTTGGATGCCCTGTACAATACATGTACATGTATATATTATAAATTGCATGTATGAAAATGCATAAACTCACAATATTAAAAAACTTGTTACACAAATTTCTCAAATTGTTCAGATGATCATATCCCCATTGTCAACTCCATTGATAATGTCCCTAGACAATGGAAATCACCTCCCCAGACCTAGAATTTTAATGAAACTTGCACTTCAATTTATTACAAAACACAAGTCAAATATTTAACACTTGTGGAACGTCTCCTAATAAGGAGGAAGAGGGTGGAGAGGGTGGAGCTATGTCTAAAACATCAGTCAGAATCATAATCTGTCAACATTTAATTATATATACATAATTATTTGTTTTAAAATTATGTCCTCACAATATACCGATGTAATAAAACTATAATAATAACTATATCAACATGAACTCTTCAAAAAAACTAATATCTCTCATAATATCTTCATTGGATCCTGAACTTGGTATTGTGAAATTATCAAAATTTTCATTAAACAAATGAGTTAACTGCAAATGGTGAACATATGATACATTTTTGGAGGATTATATCTAAAAAAAATAACAAAATTTATGTGAATCAAAATTAACACATATATTACAAATTACATTAAAATATCCACCCTAACCATTAACACATACCAATCCAACACAATCTTCTTCATGAACAATTAATTCTGGCCAACAATTACGACAAGCCTTTGCATATGATTTAAGCTCCTTAGTATTCATATTATCTATGTCATCATATGTTTTACATATAATATTAGAACATTAATCAGCTCGTGCACTTTGTCGATTTACACCAATATCAATTCCGATCAATGCACTTTGTGTGTTGTCTATAATGGCATCTCTTCCTTCTCGACTAATTTGAGAAGTGGCATCCATTTTTGACCGCAAAGTTACCAGACGAGGAGGCTGGCATACCAAAGGTGTCTAAGGGTGAGGCAATTCATTATCACATAACATGCCTTACGATCTCACAACCGAACCTTCCCAATACCATAATATTCATATGGAAGGTCATTATAATCAGATTTCATACCAAAAAATAAATCTGCATAAAATAATTTCGAAAATTAAAATAGAACCTCATCATTCCATGGCATTTTTCCATATGCTACAAGGAACCTACCATACAAATGGCCTTCAATCTCAGGGTGCTTAAAATATTTCACCTTCAGCATCTTTCTTTGTCCCTTCTTTCAAATTAAACATATATTTTGCATTTTCTTTTGTAACTCTTTTATTAACCTTGACACATTTATATGGACCCACCATTGCTTCCTTTCTATGCCTCATCATATCTATGAATGAATCCGTGGTTGGCCTAAGCTTCTTGTGAATATCAAGAAATGAGTTTAGAGAGTGCACAACTATTTCTAAGCTTTCTCCACTCTCTGCAGGGAGTTCCATACTCCCAAGATCTTTCTTCAATTTACAATAATGATTTTCTCTCTTTGGTAATGGGCATTGTTGGAGGCTTGTCTCCCAAGAAAGCTCATCTAATATCAGATGGATAAATGGTAGTTGGTGTTTGACCTTCTTCTCTAAATTTCCATCTTCACTTATGTCTACTTGGACCAACATTTTCACCATTTGAATCAATATATAAAATTACTTAAATATAAAAACACATTAACAAATGTTTCCATACATGTATGCAATATACACATGTATACGCATATGTGCATACAATTAGTTTACATGTACAAATTTGTTTTAATGTAAAAAAAAGGTATATAATCTACGAAAATGATGTTGACCACTCGGAGAATGTTGACCTCCCTGAGATTGATGACCACCCAAAGAATGTTGAGCACCCTAAGATTGATGACCACCTAAAGAATTTTGACCACCCTGAGATTGATGACCACTCGAAGAATGTCGTCCACTGTCATGCGACAACATTGTGATCGAAAAATCTAAAAAAATAGAAAATCAATTCAATATTCATGTTTACATACATATTATTCTACTAATTTATAATTTAATTAAATTCAAATAAACATATATAATAAATACCATGATATGAACGATGGACCTCCCTCGATTCATTTGGTATTCGCTTTGATCCATGACCTCAACTTCCTGCTCTAGTAAATACATGACACTCTATTGATGTTTGCCCCAAAGAATTATGTGGTAAATTCCCATCCATGATATATATATATATATATATATATATATATATATATATATATATATATATATATAATATATATATATATGATATTGAAAAGGTTACCTCATGAATTTACAATTATTTTTAGAGTTGCTTTTGAAAAGATAAAAAAATTTAGAAAATTGTCATATCCCTTGAAGTTACCTCATGCATTTAAATATCTTGAAATTTCTATTTAAAAAGATTAAAATTCATAAAATTGATATAACCCTTGATGTTACCTCATGCATTGAACTGATGTAACCCTTGAAATTACATCATGCATTTTAAGATCTTCGAATTTCTATCTAAAAACATTTAAAGAATTCATGAAATTAATGTAACAATTTGAAGCTCTTCATTTAAAATATACTCAAGACTAAAAACAAAAATGTTGAAGCACACACGTTTTGAAAATTAAATACAAAAATTCTAAAACATGTCAGGTTCATGAAGTTGTGCTTACATAGTGAGGGCACACTTGGTATAAAATTGAAAAAGCACATCGTCATTAAAAATGACACATTGATAACTAAAAAACACACACATATGAAATATATCTTACAATTTTCATCAATAAATAGTGATTGATAATTGATTAACATTAATTCATCTTTCACACTAAAATCTTGAATAGGAATTTCAGCATGCAATAGATCACTAGATATCCTATTAATATTTGCACAATGTCTTATGCTAAATGACTAAATTGACCAACAATACTTTTTGCTTCTCCATGCAATTGTTTTAACCTCTTTTTTTGAACTTGTTACATGCATTTCATCTAGTTGCAGAAAAGTTCAGAATTGGTGAAGACTATAATTCCATTGCATCCATACTCCCTAGTTGTTCCTAAGCCTTCTATAAATGCAATATAATATGATTTATTGTTTTTTGTTCTTCCAAGTACATTCCTTTTCCTTTGGAGGAATTTGTTCATCACAATATCTCATAGCACATAAGAAATCATTGCTAACCTTGGATTGGGATAACGAGAAACTTCTATGTATAATGTCCATTTTTCAACCATGTTTAATGGGTTTTCTGATCCCTTTAAAAACAAATTCAATAAAATGAATTTAATATATTTATAGAGGTATTGTTACATTGTGCAAAATATCATTGTTTAGACAAATGTATTGGAAGGATATGTAGAAAGAAAGGATGTTTCTACTTGGTTGGATGAATGGAGAATTGCGTCTAGAAAACAACTAGAGATCTCTAATTCAAATCAAGTACCAATCTCTAATTCATTCAACTTATCTTCAACTCAACTGAATGTTGAAAGTATTAACTAATTTATTTCTATGTTCATTCCACAAATACAAATATTTCTATTTGAACTTAGCTTCAAATCACCTAAGTTTGAAAGTATTTGTTAATTTATTTTTATTTTCATTCTTGAAAATTTAACACTCATTATTCTTTGTTATAAAATTAGTTTATCAAAGCTATAATACATGTTTATTTATATTCCATACATGGTTCTATTTATATGATTCTTTAAAAACTATAGTTAACAAAGGAAAAAAATGGAAAATGATAGATCGGTTCTATTCAATTAAATTTAACACTTATATTACCTTGTTATAAAATTTCTTACTAAAAATATAATACATGTTTTTTTATATGGCCTAAATGGGTCTATTTATATATGCTTATTTCAAAATATAGTTAAGAAAGAGGGAAAAAAATAAAACGAAAAATCCTAGAGGTCATTTTATTCTACTAAATTTAATACCTATGTTTCCTTCTTAACATTAAAGCACTAACATTAAAATTAAAAAATCAAAAATAGATGTCAAAGCAATGCCAACATGGTAATTAGCTTCAATCTCATGCGCCCAACAAAATAAAAATGAAAAGGAGGTATCTCAAAAATAAACTACTACTTGAAAATAACAAGTACAAGAACCTTCAATTAAATGTATTCTACCTCATGTTTAGAAACAAATAAGACCCATGTTCCAAGAAAATAGGGTAGAAAAGTGAATTAAACGTAATGAAAAAGGAAACGTGGATGAACATATAACAATAGAAGCAAGGAAAGTATGTTATCAAGAAGCATCAAGGTTGTTCTACAAGATAAATCAAGGTAGAACAAGTCAACCAATAACGTTAAAATCAAAACACCAAAAATGGATGACAAAGCAATGCCAACACTCTAATTAGCAAACCAATAATATTAAAATTAAAAAACAAAAAATACATGAAAAAGCAATGCTAACAGTCTAATTAGCTTCAATCTCATGCACCCAACAAAATAGAAATGAAAAAGATGTATCTCAAAAATAAACTACTACTTCAAAAGAGAAAGTACAAGAACCTATAGTTCAGTGTATTCCGCCTCATCTTAGGAAGCTAATAGAGCCATGTTCCAAGAAAATAGGGAAGCAAAGTGAATTACACATAATGAAAAAGGAAACATAAATGAACACATAACATCAAAAGAAATGAGAGTATGTTACCAAGAAGCATCAAGGTTGTTTTATGAGATAAATGAAGGAAGAACAAATAAACCCCATAACATTGAAATTAAAACACCAAAAATAGATGATAAAGAAATTCAAACACTCTAATTATCTACCCAATAACATTAAAATAACAGAAAAATGGAAAATTAATGCCAGCACTCCAATTATCATTAATATCATGCACACAACAAAATAAAAATGAAAAAAATGTATCTAAAAAATAAACTACTACCTGAAAAGAGCAATTGCAAGAACATTCAATTAAGTCTATTATGCCTCATCTGATGAAGCTAATAAGACCTAAATTCCATGAAAATAGGGAAACAAAGTGAATCGCACATAATACAAAAAGGAAACATAAATGAACATATAACAATAGAGGCAAGGAAAGTATGTTACCAAGAAGCATCAATGTTGTTCTACGAGATAAATCAACTTAAAACAAGTCGACAGAATAACATTAAAGTTAAAACACAAAAAATGGATTACAAAGAAATTCCAACACTCTAATTATAAAACCAATAATATTAAAATCTAAACACAAAAAATAGATGACAAAGCAATGCCAATATTATAATTAGCTTCAATCTCATGCATCCAACAAAATAGAAATAAAAAATATGTATCTCAAAAAGAAAATACTACTTGAAAAGAGAAATTACAAGAATCTTCAATTGAGTGTATTCTGTCTTATCTTAGGAATCAAATAAGACCCATGTTCCAAGAAAATAGGGAATCAAAGTGAATTACACATAGTGAAAAAGGAAACATAAATGAACATATAAAAATAGAAGAAATGAATGTTACCAATAAGCATATGGGTTATTCTACGAGTAAATCAAAATAGAAGAAGTAAATCCAATAACATGAAAATTAAAACACCAAAAATGGATTACAAAAAAATGTCACCACTCTAATTAGCAACCCAATAATATTAAAATTAAAACACAAAAAATAGATTACAAAGCAATAACAATTGTACAATAAGTTCCAATCTCATTCACCCAACAAAATAGAAATGAAAAAGATGTATCTAGAAAAAACTACTTGAAAAGAGAAAGTACAAGAACATTCAATTAATTTTATTCTGCACCATCTTAGGAAGCTAATAAGACACAAGTTACAAGAAAATAGGGAAGCATGGTGAACTAAACATAATGACGAAGGAAACATAAATGAACATATAAAAATAGAAGCATGGAAAACATATTACCAAGAAACATCAATGTTGTTCAATGGCCATGATATCATCTTCCTTTTCATTAGCATCCTCTTTGTTGATCAAATTTTTCATTTTTTCAATTAAAACGTTATGTGCTTAGAAGATGGGGATGTGATACTAGAATTAATGAGAGGTGAATCATTTCTAGTTATTGGCACTTCATCATATGCCCATCTCCTCAGGATATAACATTTTGATCGAGTGCAGGCTCCTAATAATTGTAGGACATCTCTTTGGAGAGTTTTGGTGAATTTGGATCATAGTTCTCCAAGATAAATTAAGGTAGAACAAGTCAACCCAATAACATTAAAATTAAAACGCCAAAAATAGTTGACAAGGCAATCATCCTTTCCTTATGTTTCTCCATTTATCATTTTTCATTCACCTTGGTATTGTATACCCATTTTGCACCAATTCTAGTTTTATCTCCTGGGGGATCAACTAGTTTGCAAGTCTCATTGTTCTCTATGGAAATTATTTCTTGATTCATTGCATCAAACCAATTCTTTTCTTTTACTACCACTTCAAAATGGGTTGGTTGAGATGAAAGAAAGGAAAACATATTCTATTGATCAAGCTCATGCTCCTCCTCATATATTTATCTGATGCTTCTAGTATTCTTATTATCTTCTAAACACAATGAATCACTATTAGATTCACTGCTGGAAGATGTACCATTTTTAGAGCGGTATGGCTCTTCCTAACCCTAAGATATTGGTAGTTGTGGCAGATGAATATGGTTATTTAAAGCTTCATCAATTTGATCACAACAATATTTCTTTTCAAAAAATTTAACATGCATGCTTAAAAAAAACTTATTGATTACTGGATTGTAAAGTCGATGGGCCTTTGATTGTTTCACTAAAACCCACAAAAATACCTCTTTCACTCCTATCATCCAACTTCTTTCTTAGCTTCTCAGAAACATGCCTAAATTCTACAAATCCAAAAATTCTAAAGTGAGATACATTCACCCTATTACAATCCCATTCTTCTTGAGGTACTCTATCTTGGATACTCGTTGTTGGAGATCTATTGATAACATAGACTATAGTAGAAACTACTTTAGCCCAACAGTAACTCGACAACTTCTTCTCAGGAAGCATACATCTGGCCATATTCATGATTAACTGGTTTTTCCCCTTATGTCTGACCTGAGAACATTTAAAGGCTTTCCACTCTACTTGTATGATTTTGCTTTGAACTGCTGCAATATCAAGAAGGTATCATATTTATTTTTAAGAAAATAAAGCATATCTTCTTTCTATAATCATCAATAAAGGTTAGAAAATAAATATTACCATCAATGGACTCTATTTCCATGGGCCCACATATGCCTATATCAACTAGCTTGAAAGGCTCTTTTTCTCTAGTCAAAGATGTCAGAAATCTATCTCTTTTAGTTTTTGCTAGAATACAAATTTCATTGATACAATATTTTTCATTCAAAACAGTGAGACTAATGACCATAAAATATTTCTGAAGCATATATGGACTATTTAGGGGAATATTCCTATACATAAAATGCCGTAACTATAACTCTTATATTTTTGAGACATCGTGTGTAAATACTGTGAAAGGTTTTGACTTCTAAGAGTCAAAGGAAACTTCCTATTCTTGGTTTTTTTAACCTTTTCTATCAATATTATATTGAGAAGTTTATCATATATATAACACGTGTTCCCTTGCAATGTTGTATCATCACCGTGTTCCATCAATTTACCTACATTGATAAGATTATGCTTCATATGTGGAACATAATACACATTAGGTATATATTTCTGTTAATTATGTTTTGTAAGAACAAAGATAGTACCTTTCCCTTCACTTTTAATATGGGAAATATCTCCGAGAGTAATTTAAGATATTATGGAAGGATCAATTCAAAAATCTAGATTTTTGTTTCTTGTCCTATGATTATTGCAACTATTGTCTAGCAACCAAAGGTCCTCGTTGTGACTGCATTCAGAAAGATTGCAGGAAATAAACATTGTTTCACACAATTATCCTTCATTGTTGGAGAGATGGACATAGCCTCTTTCTTAATGTGATTATTTCTTTCTTCATTGATGTCATAATTCCCATATTTCTTGCAGTAGTAAAATTGGAAACTATATTTGCTCCATCTTCTTCTTCTCTGTCTTTGGTTTTGTATAGGTCTCAATTTCTCTTTTGCATGAGGATGTTTTGATTTTTCTATGTCTTGACCTCTTCCTAGCTTGTTTCTATCTTTATATCCTCTATCTATGCCTCTTCCAAGAGAGATTTATGTTTTGAAAGCTTGTTCCATGGGATCTTCTACCAGGTTAAGTCTTCTTTCATGTGCTCGAAGTGATCCAGTCAATTATTCTATAGAGAAGGTTCTAAAATATTTGGGTTCCTAAATTGTTGTTATAATCATGTCATATTTCTTGGGTATACTTCAAAGTACTTTTTCAACTATCACTTGAATTGCAATGGTTTCACCAATAAGTTTGATTTGATTGATGATGCCCATAACTCTAGTCATGAACAGGTCAACATTGTCTTTGTCAGTCATCTTCAGGATTTCAAACTAGCTCTCAATGTGTGTAATTTAAAATTCTCAAATGTATCATTACCTCGATACGCAAATTTCAAAATATCCTAGGCTTCTTTTGTTGTTGATGCACTGGTTATCCTGTTGAAGATATATTCGTCGACTGAGTTTTGTATCCAACATTTGGATTTGTGTTCTTAATTTCTTAGTTTTGTAGTGACATTCATATGATTATTGTCAATGTTTTCTAATGATTCTTGGGTTAGCACTACATAATCATTCTGCAAGGTATCCCAAAAATTTTGAACTTGCAGAAAATTCTTCATTCGTAAAGACTAGAATTCATAATTTGACCAAGCCAGATCAATATTTGTGAAAAATCACTAAAAGAAACCATTTTTTTAATACGAATGTGTGGGAATTTTTTACAATCTCTTTTTCAAGGATAAAAACAATATCTTATAAAAATGGTCTTCTTCTTTTAAAAAACTATTTAATAAAATCATTTTTTTTGTTTCAATAACAAACTCCTTTTCAATAGTTACCTTATATCATAGTGGCTGCGGCTCCAATTTGAAAAAAAAAAAAAACTTATTTTAAATTTTTTTTTCTAAGAGTAAGAAAGATGTATTTCGAATATCTAAGGAAAGGCTTCAATATGAAGAAGCCTTGACTTTTCACCTTTTCAAAACTTTTTGTCTCTTGAAGATAAAAACTACTCTCAATGACCTTTGAAGGGAACGCTCATTTTTTTTAAGAGACTCAACTTTCCTTTCACAAAATGGACGTAATCCCCTTAAAGAAGATCTTGTAAGCACTTTGGAAAATATTTCATGATGGGATAACAAAACCATTTTAATATCAATCAAAATTTTTGTTGCCTTGACCCTTTTGTTCTTCGTGGATCTGATTGAATTTAAATGCTATGCTTTTAACCTTTTGGTGCTTCGTGGAACCAATTGAATTTAATGCTCCACCTTTCACCATTTTGTGCTCCATGCTTCCTATTGAATATAGTGGAACCACATTTTTATAATATAATAGCTAATGTTATTCTAAAAAAATTGTTTCCTTTCTTCAAAAAATGTTGTTGCATGTTTTGGGTGTCGTGTCTCATGACATAGATTAGGTGGGCAAACATTCACACTGTACAAATAAAATTTGATGATACATATTAATTATATATATTGACACCAAATTAAGTTATATATAAATATTTTAGTGTTTTTTCTAGATAGGGATACTATATTAGACAAACAATCACTTGAGTGAGAGAATATCTCAACCACACACCAATCTAAATAACAATAACACCTAAATATTAGGAACATACTCTTTTACATAGTAAGAGTCACAACTAAGACAAGTAGGAATTAAATTTCCAAGTCACCCCCGTAATGACTACTTGTCTCAATCTCAATATGAAAAGTTTAGTTGTGGTCAAACATGACAAAATAATATGTCAATGTCCATATAAAGCAACGCCCATCCACCAAAATGCATGGGTGCCCAACCGCTACAACAGCTACTCTACTAGGATGTCATTAGTGTACATGGTTCTATAAACCATTATATCCATAGATGTACTTGTACCTACAAATACCTCTCCATCATCATAATAATGGGTTTTATTGGATTACCCATAACCATGTTCTTGGTTTTATCGAATTACCCTCAACCATGCCAACAAGGCCTCTCAGCCACCAAGTCTCAATACAACCACCAAGGCTCAACTCAGCCACCAAGGCTCACAATCTTGCCACCATGGCTCACCAAAAAACCAACTCAACCAGACCCGGGTTTTTCTTGGCTCACCCTTAAACATGCCAAGGGTTTTGTCATCTCACCCTAAACCATGCATACAAGAATCCCTATCCACTTCAATCTAAGACACGGTTTCTAGATTACCATAAACCAAACTTGCAAAGTGATTTTTGGCCTAACACAAACCTGCAATTATAAAGTAGTTTTAATATTACCATGAGTTTCATGGGGGTACACACACCTCATAAGGCTTACATTACACACTTTCTTACTAATAAATATATGTGACACTTAATACACCATCATCATAAGTCTATTCCACAAATCCAGTGAAACTTTAAAGTACTTGTCCATCATAATTGATGTTACTACTCCTTTACCTCATGTTTTGAATTTTTTCACATCATGGGCATCTTTGTCTTGGAAAATTAAATCTTGGAATTCCTTTCTTAAACTATCATTTGTTAAACTAACCAATTTAAAAAAAAATAACTTCATATTGAGCTGGCTAATCTCAATATGTATATTTAGTTTAATTCCAATATACCTTCACCATAAAAATATCATTTACCCAAGCATTTACAAACAACCATGCTTTGAAACAAACAACAGAATTTATATCTGCTCACTCTAAATACAAAGACAAGGAAGAGTGTCTTTTAATCCAAACAACCCTTTAACTCCACTAAAAACAGTGCCCTCAAACTGATTCACTTGCTTCACGTATTTGAGGGCCACAAACGGCTGCAAGATGCTTCAATCCGGAAAGAATATGGAAAAGGTCTCATGGATCATCTATTCACAAATGAAATTGGGTAGCGACATCCCTGTGTCAATGCTGGACAGTACACATGGTGTTGGACAACACCTCTCTTAAACGTTTGTGTAATGATATGCATCCCTGAGTGGAACATGTACAAGGGCGGTATCTAGTTCCATTTCATCATACTCATCCTTAGAACCTATATAATGTGAGGGAAAAACTAAGACTATAATGTTGTATGCTAACAGTCGATTGGCGATATCCATTAAATCAAGGTGTAATAATATCTTCATAGGGTTATCATATATTTTTAAACTTTAAACACATCATAATGCCCAAAAAACAAAATCAAAATTGTTGACTTCACAAACCAGTGGCCTCCTCATCACAATTCAATGAACCATCATAGCTCTATCATTCCTCACTAGGCCTAACAAGTTGTCCTTTAAATTTTGCAAAAAATTAAAAAATAAAAATAGTCATTTTTCCTTCAGCACATTTCAGTCTAGATAACCTTTTCCACATGGGATGCACACCCTTCACAATCACGTTGCAGCTCTTCACTGCTCTCCATGCCTAATGACTCGATCTTGTAGCTTTTATACGCTCTCTCCAGCCACATAACAATGCCCGACGACTCGATCCTATGGCTTTTCCATGCTCTCTCCAGTCAAATTCATTAACAGGTGGGCCGATGTCCCTTCCAAATTTGTAGCAGCATAGTCAATAGAAAACTTCAAAAATTGTGGAAGCACTAGTCCACACTTCGCCAAGCCCGCCCGAATGAATGGACAAAAAAATAAATAAAAAAAATACATATAAACATTATTTCCCTCAGGCCAGGAGGGGTCAAGGCCCCAAATCCTTAAGGGGCTCTAATACGAAGATAAAATTTGAAAACGGGCACTAATTCTTTATACTCACATAAAATAAGGTTACATATCAATCACTTGGTTGAGAGAATATCTTAACCACACTCTAATCTAGGAAACAATAACTAGTAAACATTAGGAACAAAATCTTTTACATAGTAACAGTCACAAATGAGACAAGTAGGAATTTAATTTCCAAGTAATTAGCTATAGGGTGTCATAGTCTCCAAAATTTCAGAGTTTTGTAAGTTTGTAATTTTTTGTAGAAATTTCTTTTCTTGAAAAGTGCTAAGGTTTTGTGTTGTTGGACTATCTTTGGGCTTCTCGTTCTTGAGCTCCTAACAACCTCCGTTAGTGAAAAATTGAAATGTTTCTATCTTTACAGCCTTATGCAACTTCGTGTTTTGATACCATGAAAAAATATGCAAAGTTAATAGGGCAAGAATGAATATGAAAATAGAATTGATTGAACAACTCTTCTCATCATTCAAAAATTAATTAAATAAAACTACAAACAGTTGAAAATAATTAATATTATTTTGTATTAATGGAGAAATGGTTACACAAGTTGTAACGTATCTCCTTAGTTTAGGTTTTTTTCCTAGAGGTTAGGAGTTTAGTTGCAACTTCCTGATCTCTAGTAATGTACTTAATGATATAATTACTCATTTGATGTATGTAGAGTGTATGAAGGGAGTTCTCTTTGTTTGAGTGCAGTCTCCAGGTGCAGTACTCACCTGTGAGCTGCAACATCTTCTTTTTTCAATTCAAGTCTGATTTTTATCTTGGTATCAGAGCTCACAGTAGGGACAACCCTATCTTTTTTAGGATGCATCTTTGTACAAAACTGTAGCGGCGGTGGTGTATATAGAAGCTTCGTAGAATCAGGTGGACTGTAGTAACACCTGAAGCGGAGGTCTCAGATGACTGATCATCTCTGAGTGAAAGAAAGGATTGGTGTGGTTTCGTCGTGAACAGTCGTGGCATTTTTAAGCGGAAAGAAGGGTTGGCGTGGTTTTTTAAGGAACATTCGCACCATTTGGCATAGTTTTGAGGGTGATAATCACGCCAATGCGCCAGAAATTTCTATTGGAACAGAAAATCAAGCCTTACTCGCACCAATTTCATGACTTGTGTCAATTTTCTTTTCAGCGTGGATCTTTCGCTGTCGAGAAGCGCCAGACTCTTTCTCTTTGGAAAATCTGCAATTTTTTTGCAAAGCGACCTTTCCTAGCTGTGGCACTTTGAAAGTTCCTAATCTGTTCGGTGGCAGCAGATCGCATTTGCCCTGTAGTGGCGCAATGGAGTTCCTTATCTATTCGATGGTAGCAGATCGGATTTGCCCGATGGTGGCGCATTGGAATTCCTAATTTGTTCGGTGGCAGCAGATCGGATTTGCTCGGTGGTGGTGCATTGGAGTTCCTGATCTGTTTGGTGGCAGTAGATTGGACTTACCTGGTGGTGGCGCATTAGAGTTCCTAATCTGCTCGGTGGTAGCAAGTCAGATTTTCCCAGTGGTGGCTCATTGAAGACATATTCATCAGAGGATTAGAAATTTTATCACTCCAATATGAATAACAGTGGTAAGTACTCTCTTAAGCCAGAAAATTCATGGTATTTTATCAGGCTAGTAGATTATTTGCTCAGGAAGCAGTGGCTATTGTTTATTTTGATAGGAATTGCCATCACATCGACTTTCTTTATCCTTCAACCTGGTTTTTTGGCTTCTAATGTTAATGAAAATGGAAGGTTTGTGCCCAACAAACCTCATCAGATTGTTTATGAGACTCCTGTTTCTCGGTTTGCTCAATATCATTTGCGTTTGATGGTGAATTTGGGGGCTAAAGTTTCCCTTGGTTTGAAGAGAAAGTCCCCGCGAGTTGTCGTGATGGGTGGAGCTGGCTTTTTTGGAAGTCATCTAGTTGACAGACTCATGGCAAGAGGCGACAGTGTTATTGTTGTCGACAATTTCTTCATAGGAAGGAAGGAGAATGTTTTCCATCATTTTGGAAATCCAAGGTTTGAACTGATAAGGCATGATGTTGTGGAACCCTTATTGTTGAAGGTTGATCAGATCTACCATTTGGATTTGCCTACTTCCCCTGTGTGTTACAAACACAATCATATGAATACTATCAAAAATAATGTTGTGGGAACCTTGAACATGCTCGGACTTGCCAAGCATGTTGGGGCACGTTTTTTGCTTACAAGTACTAGTGAGGTTTATGGAGATCCTCTTGAACATCTTCATACTGAAGCTTACTGCAGCAATGTTAATCCCATCGGAGTCCGCAGTTGTTATGATGAGGGTAAGAGAACAACCGAAACTCTAACTATGGATTAGCACAGGGGAGAAAATGTTGAGTTTCAGATCGCTCAAATTTTCAATACATACGGTCCGCGAATGTGCCTTGATGATGGTCAAGTTGTAAGTAATTTTGTTGCTCAGGCTTTGCGCAAGGAGCCTTTGATATTCTATGGAAATGGGAAACAGACATGGAGTTTCCAGTTCGTTTCTGATATGGTTGAAGGACTTATGCGACTTACGGAGGGAAAACATGTTGGTCCTTTCAATCTTGGGAATCCTGGGGAATTTAAAATGTTTAAAAAAGAACAGGTTGAAGAAGGAGAGGATGACGCTAAAAATGATTGGCACATTCCATTGCCAATGGAAGAAAACAGTGAGGAAAATGAAGAGCAGGAGTAGAAACAAGAAGAAGAAGTAACACACAATGTAATCAATGATACAAGCCCAGAAAAGGCTGAAATAGACAGATTTGAGGTAAGTCCCCTACCAAGGAGATCAAGTAGGAAGACTTGATTACCTTCTAAATTGAAAGACTATACATTAATGTCAAAGATTTTAAACATTGTAGAACCTACAAATTATTAGGAAGCAAGTAAATCTGATGCATGGAGGGCTACAATGTATGAGGGAATAGAATCAATAAACAAAAACCATACTTGAGATTTGGTTGAACTGCCTGAAGGTAAAACACCCATAGGATGCAAATGGTTGTATAAACCAAAAATAAATGCAGATGGGAGTACAGAGAAACTTAAAGCTAGACTGGTAGCAAAGGGTTACTCATAGCAAGAGGGAATAGATTTTGATGACACCATTTCTCCTGTAGTCAAATTAAACACCATTAGAATGCTAATTTTCTTAGCAACAAAACACAAATGTCAGCTACACCAGCTAGATGTTAAGTCTGCATTTTTGAATGGTGATTTTAAGGAAGAAATTTATTTAGTACAACCTGAAGGTTTTTTGAAAAAGGGGCAGGAACATCTTGTGTGTAAATTAAAAAAGGCACTTTATGGTTTAAAACAGGCACCTAGGTCGTGGTGTGAGACAAATGACTCATTTTTTGTACAGCATGGCTTTCATAGGAGCTTGAATGATCCAAATCTGTATACCAAGTTTAATAAACAGAGGCAAATTATTTTGATATCTTTGTATGTAGATGATATGATCATAATAGGGAGTGCTAACAATTTGATCAAAGAAATCAAACAACAGATGTCACAAGTGTTTGAGATGAAATATCTCAAATATCTTCATTATTGGTTAGGATTGGAGGTATGGAAAGACCAGGATCATTTTGTTCGAGAGAAATAACAGTCAAAAGAGATATGTATTGAATATTGTAAAACTTGTGATAACATCGCTGATATTTTTACTAAGCCTCTTGGGCATGTAAAGTTTGAATTCTTTAGAGGGATGCTAGGAGTTTAGGATAATCCTTTCTCCATTAAGGAGGGGAGTTGAAAATAATTAATATTATTTTGTATTAATGGAGAAATGGTTACACAAGTTGTAACGTATCTCCTTAGTTTAGGATTTGTTCCTACAGTTTAGGAGTTTAGTTGCAACTTCCTGATCTCTAGTAATGTACTTAATGATGTAATTACTCATTTGATGTATGTAGAGTGTACGAAGAGAGTTCTCTTTGTTTGGGTGCAGTCTCCATGTGTAGTACTCACCTGTGAGCTGCAACTCCTTCTTTTTTCAATTCAAGTCTGATTTTTATCTCAAACAAAAAACAATGAATGACTAGAGAAAGTTCCTACTAATATCAACGTCACTCAAGTGAACCAAAACGTTCTATCTTATGATGAATCGGGCTAGCAGAGTTCATTAATATTCCATTTAAAATTACAACAGGTTGAAAAGTGAGCGTTAAAGATGATTCATTTGCAGCCGATCAATGCCTGTAGCACCAAAAACCTGCCTGTAGGACTTGCAGGCGTTCATATAAACAAAAACCCTACAATTCTCCAACCAAAAGGATCTGTGCCAACAAGATTTTCAAATCTCTGAACTTTATTGTTTGAAGGATCGGTGTCAACGAGATTTTGAGAGCTCTTAACTTCAATGTTTGAAGATATTGAATTTGAAGAGTTTGATCCTTAAGAAGGTTATCTAATTGAATGTTTGTACATCGAGCATCTATAACACAGACACGGTCACGGTGCACTGAAACAATCGATCTCCTACATGTCCAAACATGACATCCATAGACATCCACGTAGAGCATTGAGGATGGGGAGCGGATGGAAGATGGTGGAGGAGAATAAAAATTATTAAATTATAACATGTGATTTGCAAGAGGATAAGGCTCAGGGAAATCAAAACTCTCAATTGCCTTATCAAACGAACCATATTCCACTAAAATCAAAACTCATCCATTAATTTATACAAAAATTTAAATTCCATAATCTTACAGGCACCATGAGTTGAAATAAATACCGTTAAAAATACAAGTTCTACGTGCATATATATATATGTGTATATGTACATATGTATTAACCTAATTTGTTGGATCTAGCGAGAAAGATTTCTCTATAATTGGCTACCCAACTGGCCTTCCACAAAACCTGAGGATAATTAACCAAACTCGTAAAATAAGAAGTTGTTGAATGTGAACCTGAGGATAATTAACCAAACTCGTAAAATAAGAAGTTGTTGAATGTGAAGAAATAAAATATTGGGCAAGAGAAGAAAAAGATTTATTCATTTCACCTAGGGACTGCTTTGCTTCGAGGTGAAATGCTCATAAGCACTTTGCCAATGGAAAGAATTAATTGCGCAACACTCTAATTTTCCTTCGCGAGGCAATACGGTGGTGACATAAAGAGTTCATTGAAACCTTTGCTCTCTTCTATTACCTAGAATTACATCTATAGTGATTCTGGTAATTCTTAAAAGGGTTAGGGTTAGCAAATTTTCAGTTACGTGGAATCTGTCACGGTTAATCAGGGTATTGCAACTCCCGCTACTTTGATTTCTTCTTGGTTTATAATTCATCATATGTAACCACGAGAATAATGCATTTTATTAATAATTTATTGTGCGTGACAGCATGTATTGAGATTTGGTAATGTCTTCTAGAAGGAATAAAAGGATCTTCATGTTATTAGTTTCCCAATCAGAGTGTTCCAGCCCAAACATACGGATAGGTTGATCCAGGAAAGCGTTTAAAAAAATGGTAATCAATGATCCATTTCCATAATGAAAAATCAATTTACCAACTCAATTTTCAAGAGAAAAATGCTCGGCACGGTCTTTCGATATATGATCTAAAGTTTCAATTTTAAAGTGCCCAACAAAAGATTTTTATGTCCTTCAAAAAAGATTTGCGTGTCGTAGAACTTTCCAGCATATCCATTCATGCAAGGATTCTCAGCTTTCTGTAATTTTGTGAGTTTGTCTGCATACCCTAGAACTCCAATTTTTTGTGATTATCTCCTTATTTTCATTGGTTTCCAAGTTATTTACCATATTAAGATTCTATAAAAAGTCTGGAAATATTATCTAGGTTGGAGACTGGTAAATACTATTACCTATACCATATTAAGATGCTCTATATGTCTCGCAATATTATCTAGGTTGGAAACTAGGTAAATACGATTATCTATATTGGAAACGGTATATATTGAAAGGGGTGAATCGATATTTATGGCTTTAATCAATCAAGAATTTTAACATATTTTTTAATTTTTTTAATAACTATTTAGCATTTAACTATGAAATTAATGGCAAACTCAAAAGTAATACATGTAGAAATTGTATCTAAGTGGAATTTCATAAAGCGAGAAAACCACTAATTTTTTTAGATATAAATGCAACCACACAATTTTTTTTTACGTCAATGTTTGTAGACAACAACCTATAAAAGGCTCTAACCTCTCCTTTTTTGGAAAGCCACAACTAGTTGGAAGCACCAACTCCCTCTCCACATAAAGTGCAGCATGTTGTTTCTTTTCACGACACTGTGTAAAGGAGACACTAATACCCTAAAAGATTAAGAAAACAAATATTTGTTACATTGACTACCTGATTTTTCAAATGTTGTACATTTTCTTGTTTTTGATGTTGCTCCTTTTTAATCTCACTTCTCCTCTTTTACACTACTCTCTGATCTCACTATAATTATTTGACAGTACTACTTATTCTTAATCGACTCTTCTTAATGTCGTATGAATTTGACAGATTTAACTTAATAGTTTGATAGTCATTCCCATTTATTTTTGTGTCTCTCTCATGAGACAATTTTTAATAAATGTATCAAATCTCTCTAAAATATTTGAAGTCCTAGTTTTGAAATCATCAAGAACTTTGAATTCCTAGGTTTTATATTAAATATCTTTGTATGTTTGTATTCTCACGTAGCATGAATGAATTGGTTTGGCCTTCTTTAATGCTTCACGAGGGCCACCCATTTGTTTCAAATTCGCTTCCAAACCAAATAGTTACAACTAAGTGAAATAATTATGCCAATTACAATTTCTTAGGTCGCTATACTACTAGTTTAACCCCTTATTGTTATTAGTGTGCCCTTACATTATTATTGTTATGTCGGCTCTGATTATATTATGACCCCTTAGACTCTTACATATAAAAAGGAGGTCTTGTCATTGGTATCATCCAAGAATTATTCATTTTTGTAATGTAAAGGAGGTTTCCCCCTCGAAGATGCTTATTTTGAAGGTGTTGATTTCTCTTTTCTATATTTTTGTTAGCTGGTTTCATAACATTTGGTATGAGAGCTTTGGATTATAGGGTTTTGCTGCTCCAAACAAGGCTTCATGGAATTTTTGCTATAACTTTTTTTTCTACGACCTTTCAGAAGATAAAAACAAAACCCATTTGAGATGAAAGCGTTTTGAACCTCGGGTCCAAATTTCAGATCTTATCTGTCTATATTTTAGGCAATTTAATCTGAGGAAGTAGGGGTTTTTGCAAGCTCCAAATTTCAATCTCAAACATGGTATCGTGGAATTTTGGCTCTAATTTATTTTCTACGAGTGTTCACACTCTGAAATCAAAACCCAATTGAGCTGAAATCGTGGTGAAGCTTGGGCCCAAATTTCATATATTTTTTCTCTATATTTTGGGAAATACAGTCTCGGACATTGAGGGTTTCTACAGGCTCCTGAATTACATCCCAAACAAGTGACCTTGTGAAAAATCGTCATAACTTTCCCTTTGAGCATCAAATTGAAATTTGGTAAGAATTTACAAAATGAGGAAAGACTGTAATTTTCTATGTATTTTTTCAGGTCCGAAGGTCAAAACAGTGACATGTGGCAGGTCATACAAGTTCGCTCTCTTGAACGAGTCTATAATCAGAATATTATAGAAGATTTGACATAACTCTTTATTGAAGAATCCAATATTGGTCACACTGGTGGAATTGGAAAGAGGATGCAGAGGACGACCACACATCCCAATTTCAGACCTTGGAGATCCAAAATTTTAGAGACAACTGATTCAAGATCGAGATCCTAAAAGAAAGAAAAAGAATGACTCAAATCAAGAAAATATAAACACCTAGTAATCAAAATTGGATGGATGATTTGAAGAATGCGATCAAAGCTAAGACAGATAGTTTTATCTATGTCATGGAAGCTGATATTGATGGTATGAAAGAATATTGGAAGAAAGACATGGAAGAATTGAAGAAAGACATGTAAGGTTTGAAGGAAGGTGGGACAAAGCTACTACAAGAAAGGTGTCTTAATGGCGAAAAGGTAGTAGAGGAAACTCATGATGAGAAAAAAAGTAATTTTAATCATGATTTCATAGAATATAATGTTGGATTGAAGACCCAACATATTCCAAAGATAGATATGAGGAAGTTTGATGGCACGGATCCCATAAAATGGATATTACAAATGGAGAAATATTTTGATCAGAATAATATGCAAAACACACACAAGGTATGTATTGCATATTTAAATTTAGAACCGAATCAGTTTGTATGGTATAAAGGGATTTGTTCTCATAAACAACTTGTCACCTGGTCAATTTTGATAGAGGAAATGATAGCACATTATGAGGATACAAAGAGAAACACATTCTTTAGTGAATTGGTAAATCTCAAACACGAGGGTTCAATGGCAGAGCATATTAAGGACTTCCAAAAATTGAATATAAGGGTGAATGATATTCTAAAGAAGCAAAGGATTGATGTCTTCATAGGGACTTTAAAGGATAACATTTAACACAAGGTTCGTCATTGAGAACTTGATTCATTGACGAAGGCATTCAGGTTGGTAAGAAAAATTGAAAGAAAAATTATACCAACAGGAAAGCCTACCACTCACAACTATAAATATGGAAGTGTTGTTGACCCTAGCCATCCACAACCTACAAGGTTAAAACCACAACAATTGGAAGAGAAAAGAGAAAAAGGGTTTTGTTACAGTTGTGATAGCAAATACATTAAAGGTCATAAGTGTGCTGACAAAAAACTATTTTACCTAGATTGTGAAGAGGAGGAAGAAAAGGATCAAGAAACATCAAAAGAAGAGAATATACACCAAGAACCAACCCTAGAGAAAGAAGAAATGGATATGACCATATCTTGTAAAGCATTGGCAAGAATTACCACTCCTCAAACTCTCAAAGATAGAAGGACATATCAAGAAGAAAAAGGTTGAAGAAGTGAAAAATCACATTGAGCATCAAGAAATGAATCTGATCGTATCTTGCAATGCATTGGCAAGAATTACCACTCAAACTCTCAAGTTAGAAGGACATATCAAGAATAAAAAGTTTCAAGCAATGAAAGATCACATCGACATCAAGAACAAGCTCTCCACCTTTTAAAGGATAACCCCACTTTGGTGTAGAATCAAATGACACAACAGGAAAATCAACATCGCAATGAAAGAACTTTTGATGTAGGAAATTGGGTACTCTTACAGCTAGATCAATACAAATGAATGTCCCTCAAGAGATCTAAGAAGGATAATAAATTATCACCAAATTACTATGGTCCTTAAAAGGTGATGCAAAATATTGGTACTATGACATCGAAATTGGAGCTTCTTGCACCTTCTTGAATGCCCCTATTTTTCCATGTTTCAATTTTAATTAAGGTTATAGATGACAAGCTCCCACTTCAAACAATATTTTCAGAACTTGACAACGAAGGAAATTCATATTGGAACCTGAAGTAGTCATGGAAAAAAGAACCCGACAGGTACGAAATCGATCAATTTCAGAATATCTCATCAAGTGGAAAAACTTAGCCGCTGAATATTCCACATGGGAGGACAAGCATTTTATACAAAAGCATCCAGAACTACTCGAGCATTGAGGACAACACTTTTTGAAGGAGAGGGGCATGTTAGGTCCCTATACTACTAGTTTCACTGCTTATTTTTATTATTGCAACCCCTTTAATATATTGTTGTGCCCATTTAGTCCCCATATTGTTACTTATGCCCCATAGAAGCCCATTATTATTATTATTGTGCCCTTACATTATTATTGTTATGTCGGCTCTGATTATATTATGACCCGTTAGACTCCTATATACAAAAAGGAGGTCTTGTCATTTGTATCATCCAAGAATTATTCATTTGTGTAATTTAAAGGAGGTTACCCCCTTGAAGAGGCTTATTTTTAAGGTGTTGTTCTCTCTTTTCTATCTTTTTTTAAGTTGGTTTCATAACATAACTGAAGTTGACATCATTTTAGAATCAGAATCAAAGTGCTACCAATTGAAATAATGCTGCCACTTAGAATCAAAATCAAAAATCGTAATTGACCTCATCATGACTTGTATCATATGTTCACATAGTAACCATGATACACGTCCATGTTGGATATTAAAAGAACAATGCACTAAGTACTATGATATGATCTAGGCACTCCTATCACAGTTAACCAAAGATGCTTTGATGCCAACAAGTGCTCACTTTGAAGTGTTCGATGCTGACAAGAGTGCAACAATGGATCAACCACTGAATAGTATCATGTATATTGATTTAAATGTGTATCATTATATACAAAATAAAGTTTCCATAGATGCCTCATGAGCCTTGAAGCATTCCAAAGGTACGAGGTTACCATTAAATAATATTGAAAATCAAATGAAGCTTTTCAAAGAAATAAGTATTTAAAAGAGTCACTTGTGAATGATATTACATATCAATAAAGAGTTTGTCTTAGAGTATAAGCCCTCCCTTAAAGATCTATGATATAATGAGTTTCCTATATAAACCGGATAACAAATTCTTGTAGATGGGCACAATAAGCCCACTTTATATCTACACTTGTGGATAAAGACTTCACTTCCCTTATAGTGGTCTGAATATTCAAAAGGATGTCATGATTGGCCAAGGTTCTCAAGTTAGCATTGTTTCCTTGGTATTTTAGTGAGTGTTATCTGTTAAAATTTCCTGTTGAAGAGTTACCCTCAAGGGAGGTTGAATGTTCAGTTAAAGGAAACACTACAACATTGATATATATCTCACTTTGAATTAGTGGATTCAAGTATGAGGGGGTTATTCTTGAAAACTTGAAGTCTTTATCCTGAAAAGTTAGTGGTAAATGTGCTTCACATCTGCAAAATAACTCACTATGGTGTCTACTTTCACAAGTCGTATATTTCTCCAACATTTAAATTTTTTGTCCCTTTAGGTTTGTTCTATGTTAATTGTTGTTCCTTGTCAACCACTTTTCCCGCAATTTTTTCAGTGGCAATAAATCCCTCATGTTTTCCATTGGTATCCATGTAAAACAATTGTTCTCTAGTTGTCCAGTCTGCCATAGTGGGTCATGTCCTAGTGGTACCGACTATTGTTAGGAGCATGTTGGTTGTGTCTAATGCTGGAACTATATATGAAGTTGGGATTCTATTGAAAGTATGCTTCAACTTAGAACAAGAGTTATTGACAAAGTTTCTCTAGAAGCGCACCCTTGAGAGACTGTTTTTTTGTTGTAGATGAGTTATTCACTAAAGACGAAGCAGAAAGTAAATGATCACCTAATGATTCTTTCTTTCATTCACGAAAATAGCTCATACAATCATTTTGATACTCTAGAACTATAGTTAATACTCTAGAACTATAGCTAATATTGAAACACATTGTTTCTTATGATAATCACGATAATTAAGTTCTTAAAACAATATACTTTGTAAAGCATTGTAAGTCGAGACATTATTTCATGGAGTAGTTAGAAGGTTTATTGATATGAAAATAAGAAAAGATATAATAAATACTGGAGATTCTCTCTCTCGGCTAAATTCTCTTTGTAGTTGAACTCAATTAGTGTCATACATTTATGTTCTCCACCCTATATGGATGTTATCCATAGTCATTTATTTCACTCGTTACACATTGGTAGTATACATATGGAACATTTCTTTTCTTGACCCATATAAATGTTTGCAAGAAAAAATGAAAATATATTTCATTATATATAATTAATTTAAAAATTATATTTATAATATGTTAATTTATAGAAAATAAACTTTTAATTTAAATAATTGTATTTATTGGTTATTGAGATTTCATTAATAATAATTCAAATAAAAAATTAGTGTTTTTTATAATAAAATTAATTACTTAATTATATATATATATTGGAGAGAGATAATAAAACTTTTATATATATATACAAGTTTTATTATCGCTCTCCAAATGTATAAAGAGAAGTACAATAAGATTATCATAACTTTAATGGATTAAAAAACTATGTTTGATTTTGTGATACATTTTCAAATTTTCATACAATTTAAATATGTGTTTGATTTTCTGATAATTTTGAAATTTTGATATCATTTAAATATAAGTGAAAAATTTATGAGAGTTTACTTCGTTTTCAATTTTCTTAATCTCACATAGATAATGTATTTCTTCATCAATGGTTGTTTTCAGATTTACTTAAACTGTGAAGTCTAAGAAAAATGAAACATTAGGAGTGGAAACTCCACCCGTATTTAGGGACACACAAAGGTTATTAAATAGATGCATACTAATATCTAAACTATGAAGTAGATCCACTCATAAAAATTAATAACAAATTATGGTAATTAAGTCGAGCGGTTTGAAGAAAAATAATTATAATATTAAAGAAATTAATTATATTCTTAGGAGATTAAGATAGATTTGACTTAAAAATAATAATAATAGTATTAGTAGTTAAGATAATATGAGAAAGATATTAGATAATAATAATTAAATTTATTAATTTATATTAATATTAAATATAATGGAATTAAAAATTAAATGTATTCATTTGAAATGTAATAAAAATCTAGTGATAAGTAATCATAACAATGGTGAGAAATTATAATGTTTAATGATAATGTTAAATTAATTAATTAATTAATTAAGTCAAAGTTATTAAATTCTAAAATCGTAAAAGTATTAAAAATGCATTGAAATTTTTTGAATTGGATTTGGTTAATACTAAAAGGAAATATGGATAATGGTATTATAAGTTAATAATAAACATCATAAATTAGTGTTAATAATGGAAAGACAAGAAAGGAATTGAAAGATGAGAAATCAATAGTGACTTTAAATTGATAATGATTGTTAGGTTAAAAAGGAAATTTCAAAAGTTAATATAATAACTCAGAATAAAAGGCAAATAAAAGGAAGAGAAAAAAGAAGCACTTTATTATATAAATTTTAATATTATGTTGGTATAACATAAGCTGAACTTGTAGGACTAGGAAATAAATGTGAGTACCGCAAAAACAATTGGGCCAAGGGAAGTATTGTAGTGTTCAAGAAATTAATGGACATCATGTTTTCAAGAATGATTTAACCTATCAAAATTCATGTGTTCCTCTGTGAAGGCTAAAAAATGGCTTATTTAGAGATCTTAGTGTGACAATGTCCAATTATACGATCTTTAACCCTATCCTTAAAATATATTCGTGGTTAGGCTATAAATGATTTTTTCATAAGAGCACTAAAGCATTCAGAACAATAGGAAGAATAATAATGGTTGATTTAGAAATGTGATTGTGATGATTTCCACCTATATGCTCTTTAAGTCTATCCTTAAAACATCTCCTTGTTTGGCCTATATATGTCTTTTCATAAGAGCACTAGATTTAATAAACTTTGTAGATTAGTAGGATATGATTTTTTTAGCATATGTACACAATTTCTTCATTTAGTTTAGGTCATATATCCCTAACATAACTACTCACATCTGTTATAAATTAATTTCTCCAATCTCACTTTATGGTAGCTCTAAAATGACTAATAAACTTAGCTATTTGATTATCTTTAATATTATTGTTATAACTTTATTACAACATTTAGTGATATTAAAGTACTATTATAATATAATATCACCAATATGAGTTTCATTATATTCTTATTAGATTTGAATTTAATATATATATCTTTTTAATTAAACTTGACTTAATTATTTTTTTATCTTTCATATTACTATTACAACTATAATATTATCATTACATTGTATTAAAGTATTGTTATAATACAATATCACCAATATGGTTATCACTATATCACTATATTTATATTAGATTTGAATTTAACATACATAACTTTTTAATTTAATTAAATTTACTATGAGTATTAATTAAAAATATGTGATTATCATTACCTAATGTCTTTCTCATCTTAGCAATCCTGATCTTTTCCATTTTAATCATAATGGTAAGATTCTTTCTTTCATTCAAATCCAATTTTAATCATATATATTTATTATTGTTTTCTTTAATATTATACATAATTTTTTCTAATCACCCCAACATAATTACCTAGATCTATTATTAATTAACTTTTTTAATATATCTAGTTCATAGTTTGAATATAATATGAAACTATTTAATCCTTATCCTACATTTATTAATAATTATTAAAGCTTTATTTTTCCATGATGACAGGTAGAGCATCTAGTTGAAACATTCAACATTTCCCAAACTACACAAAATAATTTCATTGAAAAAATTATCAAAAAAATAATTTCTATAAAAATTTATCAATCATGATTTTGAACTATGAAAACTTCTCATCGTTTTATGAGGGTTCACCACATCCCTGTACTATCTTAATTTTATTTTTCCCTCTAATGCTTTATTGCACCAGAACTTATCTTCATATTTAGGTGTAAAAATCTATTGAAATTATTAATATTTTGTAAAATGGTAGCTTTCTCTACTGCAATGATTTAGCCAAGACTCCTTTGTTGAGGTTATAATAGTTTTAGCTAGAATTTGAAGCCATTTTAAGGAGCCACTCGTTGTCCACATTAATCATTTTTTTTTGCACATTAAATATCTAATCATGTTTGTCCTTTTATTGGGGGGAATTCCCACATGTATGAGGAAGGTAGGATATGGCATATGATTAAGATTGGAGCTAAGAAAATATAATATGAAATTCAATGTAAAGAAAATAGAAAAAAGTGTAATTAAGATAAAAGATGATGGGTGGTGTCTAAATACAACATTACAACGCTTATGCACAAGGAATTGTGATTAGAAAATTGAAATGCATGATAATGAAACAATGATGATTTCCATATACTTCATGATCATGTATAATTGGCCTATAGAGTTCTTTATTTGTAGTGTCCAAATACAACTAATTTCCATTAATTTCCAATTACCTTATTGATATAGATGAGCATTTGTAGTGATTATGTTCGCGGTATTATGGCTGATTTGTTGTGGTTTCTATGTTCATTAAACTCTGGCTATATATTAATTATATGATGTGTACCATCTATGGATCTTGTCATGAATTGTTTAGTTATTGACTAGTTAATTAATATATGTAGTAATAAGTGTTGTTGCATCTATGTGGAGAGGGAATACAACCTTATTGGTGAGTATGAGATGAATCGATGACTATTATGATCAAATATACTTTCATGACCTATACCTTCTATGTTTTACATGTTTTTTATGAAATGTCTAGTGTGTTCTAGGTAGTGTAGGTCAAGTAGTTGATTTGAGTTTGAATGATTAGATTTTTCCTCATGTAAATAATAATTCTAAAAAGTCTCAGATAGTTTTGGGTAGTGATCTGAAGGCTAGCTTGGAATTGTTGCTCAGGTCTCAGGACCACACCCTTTGAACTATCAATTTCAGGCTATAACTACATGGAAGCAGTTTCATGCGTGTGGTTGGAGCCCTATAACTGCAACCTTGTAGGATTGTGCATCTCGTTGGGATGCTAAGTCAAACAAAAGAAACCTCGAATCAAGGTTTGGTCACCTAGTGTAGTTATTTGTTGTTTAAAAGTCCATGTAAGCCTTGAGGAATGTTTGTGACTTATCATTTGTCAACCCCACTCTCATAACTGAAGACTTGAGGTTAGGTTATGTCATAGTAACTCTTCATCTAATGTTCAGCTTAGCATGTCCGTGAAATTGGGTAAATGTGGGAGGCGTGGTTAAATATTCGTATCAGAGTTTCCAACTTCGAACACTTGGACTGGATGGGAGAAATGTGTTTGTCGTGCATGCATGTTATTTTTCTATGTGCTTGTTGTGCATGTGTTGTGATGTTCATTGTGGTGGTTTTGTGTCGACATGATGTTGATGTTGGGATTATTAATATGTTGATTTCATTATATATACATATGTTATGATAATATGGATTTATTATTCATACAACATAGCATCCCATGAACTTCACTAAGATATGCTTGATTATGTCTATATTTGGTTTATCTAACATGGTATATTTGTGGGAAGAAGAAGATCACATATGACAAGAAAAATTGGGGATTACAATTCACGTGACTCTTCTTATAGATTAGATGAGTAGCACAAAGATGAGGACTCTCCTTACATAACAAATACCTTGATAACTCTAAAGGTAGAAATTAGAATTTGCGAAGAAGACGACATGATCATTCAGTCATAGGAAAGACTTGGTAGAGCACAAGAAAACCAAACAGAGGTCAATATAATGACTTTTCAGAGTTTATCAGATTTACAAAGACAAGGGCAATCAAAAATTAGTTATGGACATGAGAAAAGGAAAAATGGGGCATATTGCAATAGGTATCATGGAGGGGATGGCTCAAATAGGGATGACACAATCAAAGCTAGTAGATGGATGGATACACATGACAAGAGAGGTTGTGTTTATGGATTCTATTCTGGTTCTAGATAAGAGAGATTGCATGGTCATCATGGGTATCGTCCTTATAGGAGGAGTCAGAAGAATTACTTTTCAGATGAGCTCAAGAAAGGTGAACCTCATACCTATGACGGATAACTAAAGAAGCTAGAAGATGAAGAAGCATGGCTACTTGGGATGAAAAAGTTCTTCAAGTTGCATGATTATATAGAGAATATGAAAGTCAAAATATCCATTTTCAGTTAAATCGATACCAGGAATTTGGTGGGAAGATGCAAAGTGTGTAAGGGGAATTAAGATAGAGGATTTGAGTTGGCATGAGTTTAAGAGACTTTTCAGAACGAGATTCTTATCACAAAGATAATATGATGGTCAGGCTAAGGAGTTCTACGAGTTGAAGATGGGATCTATGATAAATGAAGACTATACAACCAAGTTTATGGAGTTGTTGAGGTATGTGGTATATATTAAGGATGAGAAGGCAAAGGTTCAAATACTCGTTAATGGATTTACCTTAGCATTTAAAGATCGAATTGAGTATGATGAGCCTCCAACATTAGAGGATGTAAGAAGAAAGTTTAAGCATTGTTATGAGAAGTTTAAGCATAAGTCAGGGCTTAAGCAGGGATCAAAAGCTAATGAAAATAATAAGTAAAGTGGGATAAGAAGCACAGAAGTTCTCAGGATGTAGGTAATAAGGAAAATGCATCATTACATAATAAATTCAATGAAATTTATAGAGGACAATGACTTTAATCTAAGGAGCAGAACAATGGTGATGGCAGGAAGTCTTTGTAATGTTGGACCTATGGCAAGGATCATCATAGGAGATGTTATCCATGGCATTGAAGTGGCATACCTTAGACTTATAGTGCTAACGTGGCACAAACAGTTGGGGATGTTGGACCAAGTATTCCTCATATATATGCAACATTGAATAATAGGCAGGCTAATCATTAGACATATTTTATCGATACGCAAGGTAAGCTTTGTGACCGAGTTATTCTATTTATATTGACCCCAGATTTCAGTATAGTTATATCATTCCTAACCTTGTGCATAATTGTTGCTTAAATAAATAAGTTCATGCAGAGCCTTGGTTGGTGTAGTTGGCTACAGGTATGAAGAAAAGAGTTCATCATTGGATGTGATCGTATACATTTGAGATTAACAGTATGTCAACATCAACAAATCTAAATGTGCTTCTATTGCGATCATACAATATTTTGTTGGGTATGGATTGGTTGTACAATAAATTAGATTGATATGATAACGTTATTGAGTACTTGGATGACAATGGAGAGAATATAATCTTACAGGTTAAGAATCCTACATCAGTGACAACGGTTATAGCTATGCAGGAAAATCGTAGTAGCTGGAAGGGATATGTATTGTTTGTAGATCATATTTCAAGTGATAAAGGGAAGGATGTTGAGGATGTTTAAGGTCTAAAGAGTTATTTGATTTTGTAGAAGTTTCGAGATGCATTTCCAACAGAGAATTTAGAGCTATCGTCTCATCAGGAAGTGGACTTTTCTATTGATTTGATAGTGGGGCCAACACTAAGATCTAAGGCACCTTACAAGATGAGTGCTTTGAAGATGGTGGAATTGAAGTTCCAACTTAAGGAAATTTTCAATAAGGGATGCTTAAGGCCAAGTGTGGCAATGATCCTTTTTCATGCATCAATGAATTTTTCAATCAATTGAAGGGAGTAGAAGATCTTTTGAGGATAGATTTGAGATCAGGGTATCATCAGGTATACATCAAAGAAGATGATATCTAAAAGACTGAATTTCCTATTAGGTATGGCAATTATGAGTTTGTAGTAGTTCCTTTTGTTCTTAATAATGGTCCAATTACTTTCATTTGATTCATGAATAGTGTGTTGCATCCATATCTAGAGAATTTTATGATAGTATTTATCAATTACATATTGGTATATTCTAAAAATGAGAAAGAGCATGTAGAGCACCTAACATTAATGTTAATATTGTTGAGGGAGCATCAGTTGTATGCCAAGCTTAGTAAGTGAATTTTATTTTAGACAAAAGTTCATCACTTGGGACATGTTGTTTCCAAGGAAGTTATAACAATGGACCCAAAAGATATCAATGCTATAATGGAATGGGAAACTCCTGGGAATGTGGATGAGGTCAAATCATTTTTGTGATTAGCAGGTTATTATAGGAGGTTCATTAGGTACTTCTCATGGATTTCCTATCCTATTAGACCTTTGCAGAGGAAAGGAAATAAATTTGAAGGGATAGAGGAATGTGCAGCTAGTTTTGAGTAGTTGGATTAGTTCTTTACAAATGCTCAAGTTCTAAAGATTGCAAATCCATATAAAGAGTTTGGGGTATGTAAAAATGTTTGCAGTAGAGAACTTGGTGGGGTCTTGTTGTAGCAAGGATAGGTGGTATGCAATGAGTCAAAGAAATTGAATGAGAATGAGTAGCATTATGTGACTCATTATCTTGAATAGGAAGCGATCATTCATTCATTGAAGATTTGTAGGCATTATCTTCTTGGTAGGAGCTTTGACTTGGTGAATGATCATAGTGGCCTGAGGTAATATTTTTATCAACCTAATTTGAATGACAGGAAATCTAGATCGTTGGATACTCTTCGTGAGTTTGACTTTTAGATTAGCTATATTAAGGGTGGGGAAAAAGGGTTGTAGATGCTCTTAGGAGAATAGTGAAGGTAAATCACATTGTAGCTATGAGTTCATATGGGAAAAACTTACAAGAGTGAATCTTGCAAGCAGGGTAGCACGATGACATGTAACAAGAACTTAAGCACAAGCTACATTATTATGGTAGAGGTGAATAATATATGGATTATCATCTCACGACAAATCACTTGGTGATATTTCGGGACAATATTTATGTATCAAAAAATGATGAACTCTAGAAGCTTATATTAAGGTTATTTCATGTTAAGCCATATGTAGGTAACTCATGATACCATAAGATATTGAAAAAAATTAAAGAATTCTATCATTAGTTAAACTTGATGAAAGAGTGTTGGGTTCTGTTATATTCTTTCCACATAGTTAAAAGGGGGTTTGAGGGGTACCCGTAACCCCACTTTATGGGGTCTAAGGTAGCGCCCCAGAAAATTTTGGTTTTGGACCCTATGTTAGGTTGGGCGGACACACCTATGGTTTTGTGCATGATTTTCGAACATGATTTTTGGACGCGATGGTTTTCGGTCAATGGTATTGGATCGATGGTTTTTTGGTCCATGGTATTGGACGTGATGGTTTTTCGGTCCATGGTATTGGATGCTTCAGCATGTATAAATATGTATTGTAACATTGAAAGGAACATAATGAAAAATCAAGCTGGTAGTCTCGGTTTTGAGATCCAGTGGGAAATCTCTGTGTATATGTGTTTTATGTGTTATGCTCTTGCATTTTTATTTTTCCTATGATTTAGAATTCGTATGCAGGCAATTCGTGTATGGGGTTAAAACCTACAAAGAGATGGTTGTGTTTGTTGTGAGATGTTTGGATTGTCAGCCATTAAAAGGAGAGTGTAAGCATCCAAGCAGTTTATTGTAGCCTATTTTGATCCTAGAGTTGAAATTGGAGGTCATTTCAATATATTTAATTACATGTTTTCCAAAGACATCTAGACATCATGATCTCATTATGGTTGTGTTAGATAGGTTGAGCAAGGTATCTCACTTGATTCTAATGAAATCTATTATTTAAGATAGTGAGGTAGCGAAGATCGTCAATAGGGAGACAGTGAGACTGCATGGTGTTCCCAAGAGGATTGTATTTGACAAAGATGCAAAGTTCACTTCAAGGCTTTGAAAGGAGTTGTTTTCAGGTTCGGGCATAGAGTTAGCCTTTACTACAACTTAACATCCATAAAGAGATGTAAATACAGAGAAGGTCAAAAGCATTCTTGAGGACATGTTGAGGATGTATGTCATGCATCAATGGTGGAGGTGGGAAGAGTATCTTCAACTGGTTGAGTTTGCTTATAAAAATGGGCATCAATAATCTTTGAAGATGAAACTATTTGAGGCACTTTATGGGTAGAGATTTAATACTCCCTTAAGTTGGAGTTATATATTGAACAGGTTATTGATTTGAACAAATATGTTGGCAGAGATGGAACAATAGATGTAGGTTATGAAAAGGAATTTGAAGGTAGCACAGGACATGTAGAATATCTATGCATATCAGCAAAAAGTATTTAAGGAGTTTTAAGTTGGAGAAATTGTATATTTGCATATCAAGCCCAAGACGAACTTCTTGAACATTGGGTCATGTACCCAGTTGACACCTCAGTATTGTACGCCTTTTGAGGTCCTTGCGAGGATTGGACAGTGACCTAAATACTTGCACTTCATCAGACAAAGAAAGTCCATGATGCTTTCCAAGCTTCATTGCTTAAGAATTATTTCCATGATGTTGATCATGTGATTGAATGGTATGTATTACAAGTGGAACCAAATGGATAATTTCAGCCATAACCACAATGCATATTTTGTTAAAATATGTAACTAAGTTCAGTCTTCATAATGACATATGTAATCATGATTTTTATGTACCTTATGTAATTAGAAAATAAATGTATTATTGTTCTTCTTGAAGAATGAGTTTCATGCTCAAGGAAATTCATTTTTAGGTCTAGCTTACCATTGTAGCTCGTACAGTTTGTCATCGAGTATACACATCATTAAGTTATTCTCATGTATGAAGGACCCATTTTGGCAAGTTACATAATGTAAAATTATTCGAGTCAAAATAGACTCAAGGAAAGCCACCAAGATCAAGTCAAAATGTATGCAACAATTCAGTCGATTTTTATGGGACTACAAGACTATATAAAGAATTCTAGTCAACCAAATCCTTTGGAGGCAAGTATCTCACAAAATAAACTCTATAAAGAGCAGTGAAATCAGCATAGGAATTACAAGATTGAGTGAAGAGGAAGAGGCATAATTCGAGGACTACTTTCAGGTTAAAAATATCACATGTGCATGATGAAGTTAGGGCCTCCACTACAATCATACCAAAGAAGCCAAACTTTGATTCCAATATACTCAAAAATGAAGACTGAAATATTGAAGAGAAGGGAACTTTCCAAGCAAAGGAAAAGAAGCGTTGAAATTACCCTTATTACCTCAAACATACAACAATTGCAACAAGCTACAAGTAGCTAAAAATTGAAGGAAGATAATGTGTCTAGTATATCATGGCCAAGGTCAAGAAGAAGGAGAAGTTGTAGTTATTTTTAGTCAAGGATGACTTTGTTTGACTTGAAAAGAAGAGAACAAGGTTTGACTTGATCTTGGAGGAGTTTTTGGTCAAGGGTCTAGGTCTTGGAATTCATTAATTGAAGATTTTATAAGAAGAAGAATTATTGTGGGTTCTCCTCTCACAATTGGAGATGTTTTGGCCCTAGATGATTTCCTATATATTATGTCTTTTTTCTTACTATTCTTTATGGTTTTGTAGATGTTTGACTAAGATGACACAAATAATAATCAATAAGAGAATGAAGATAATCTAATGAAGTAAAAATATATCACAAACAATTATTAATTTAGAGAAATCACCTGCATTAGTTGCCCTCATCTTTCTCAACATGGTATCAAAGTTGTGGAAACAAGTCAAGGAAGGGAATCTCAAAGAAGGAAATTGAAGGGTCAAAGCACTAAAAGATCATCAAGAGCTAAGGTAGGAAGATAAGGAAAATAATCTTGAAGAGAGACACCAAAAAGAGTATCAAGAAAAGTCAAGGCATAAAAGAAAACAATGAATATTCAAGAATACTTAAGGGTCAAGCTCAAAAAGAAAGCTTGATAAAAGTTTGGGCACAAAAATTCTCAAGGTTTGGTCTCAAAATAGCAAGAAATTGATAGTGAACTACATCTCCCTCTTAAGGCATCCAAACCCTAGTAATGAGAAAACCTAGTCTTGAGGTACTTGTTCCTTATGATTTGCAAGATTGTGATGTTGGATAAATTGCAATTCAATGTAACATTGCAACAACATTATTGTTATATTACGACGTTGGATAGATTTCTATATTATTTTGAATTCAATAATAATACTATTAATAATAATAATTAATTTTATTAATAATAATATTGTTACTATTAAACATTTTTAAATCTTGCTTGTGGCTCACAAAGGATGACCTTAGTTAAGTAAGGTTGACAATGTTTTACTTTTGTCAGCCATGGTTGACTATAATAGAATATGGTGGAGCTACATTGACTACAGATGACTATGAGTGGGCAAGTTTGACTACTATTAAATATGATAAACAAATGGTTGACCAAGTTTGGTCATGGTTAACTATTTAAACAACGACTACAAAGGATGACTTTGTTTGGCTTTCTTTCTTACTAATGTGGTTGGACAATGTTTAACTATTAATATTAATCAATAAGAATAATAGGTGATTATGTTTGACCAAAGTTGAAGAGTATTCATAGTCAAACATAGTCAACCATATTAATAAAACAATGTGTTCTAAACCATATTGATATTAATATTATTACACATTTTAATAAAACATCAACTATGGGTGTGGATGGTTTAACCATGGGTGGACATGGTTGACTATGGTTGTCAAAATTGAGCCTGTTTAAACATCACTTATTATGTTTGACTATGAATGAATGGCTATGGTTAATGATTGTATGAGTATGGTTAATTATGGTTGATCATTATTCCCATCAAAGTTATGGTGTCTCTATTGTTATAATGATTGACACAACAAAATTCCATTTCATTTTAAGAAAAGATTTTATATACCAATTCAAACAAAATCCAAATACTGACCTCCTTACACTAGGTTTTCATCATCCTTTCATGCAACTCCATAGCTATACCATTCCCTGATATCGTATTTTGTTCTTTGCAGACATGTCTCTCTCCTCTTAATAAACCAAATATGACGCAGAAGTGAACATAAATAGAAGATGGAAAACACAAAGAGAAAAACAAAAAGAAATATAAAAGGTAAAACACATTAAAAAAAATGTGCAACACAAGCAACAACCACGCCATGCAAAACAATAGGAAAAAAACAACAATTCCTATGCATGTCTCATGACTCCAGCAATCAACTCTCTTCTCTCATCTCGGAAAACCTACATTGTTCCTCCTCTTTTTATGACGTTATCTTGTTGTCTATCTTATAATGTATCGAGCTACTTGAGTTCATTAATATTTCATTTCTAAATATAATTGTCCCAAACATCAGGGTTAAATATGCTTCATTCGTAGTCAATCAATGGCTATAGCACAAAAAACCTTCCTGAAGAAACTATAGGTTGTAAAAACCTTGGTCAAAAATTGATGTAAAAAATAATAAGACCTAGGTCATGGCACACATATTCCAAGCTAAGTAGTGGGGAAAACATACTAGTGGGTGTTCATTTGGTTAATATGGCTAAGAGGAAATTGGCAAAGGAAGAGGAAAAGGCTTTGGAAAGGCACGAGGCATTAATTAGCATTATATTTAGGAAAATGATGAAAATTAAGAGAAAAGGATGGTGAAAGGTCACATGTTTCATCTGAGCAGGAACTTAAAGGAAAATAATGGAAAATGAAGAAAATATGGGCCTCTTTAATGAAAAGGTTTATGAGGATGAGTTCACAAGATTTTAACAGTTCAGTTTTGAAGCTCTCTCTATATTCTCCCTCTCGCACTCTTGGATGTAGATTTTTCTTGTAGCACTTCAAATTTGGATAAAGGAAAGAAAAGAAGGAAAGAGGAAGCAAAGATCAAGAAAGGAAGACTAGGATCAACCAGCTACAATGTGATTATTTGTAGGTATAAATTTGCATGTGTGATTCCTTGCTAGATTTGGCTTGCATGGTACATGCTTATGTGTATTTGGTCCTCTCGTTGTCATTGGCTTGGGTTTTGCCAAGTGCGATAGTGTTCTTCAACCATGCCTTACCATTTTTGGATAGTCGTTGTTTGAAGGGTTATCTTGTATTTGGTTGAGCGGGATTGCCAAATGGTTTTAGAACTGAGTGAGGTGGTTTGTGAAAGAAAGAACACATAGCCTAGGAATCCTAGAATTGGACTGGAATTGCATTAAGCCATAT
Organism: Pinus taeda; assembly: GCA_000404065.3. Classification (NCBI taxonomy): domain Eukaryota; kingdom Viridiplantae; phylum Streptophyta; class Pinopsida; order Pinales; family Pinaceae; genus Pinus; species Pinus taeda. The sequence goes on along the minus strand of APFE030772292.1, from coordinate 131,776 downwards.
TTTATGTGCTTCGGTGGCCCTAGAAATCCTCAACCTTTGTATGGAAGGATATAAAATAAATCCTAGAGGTGTTTCCTTCGATTAGGCCTAGGATTCATCGGTCAGTGAATGGAAGGATATATGGTAAATCCTAGAGTGTGGAGTATTTATTATGCTTAAGAATCCTTGACCATTATATGGCAAGGTGTATGACAAAGCCTAGATACTAGGAGACACGTAAATTCCTTACGATGTAGGTGGAGAAATGCAGTGGAATCCGTGCTTGTTTAGAGCATAGTGATCTAGTGGGAATTGTGATAAAGCCTGTGGAATCCTCGTTTGGCTTAGTTTTGAGTCCAAAATTCATGCTTGGAATATGGAATGGGGGTGATTGGCTAAAATAAAGATTTTGTTCATCCAATAAATGGTTGATAGTTATTGGAAGTCGCATGCCTGGTTGGATTTTTCATTCATTAATAATAGCTCTTTCTCCTTGCTATATCATGTGTGAATGTACTAGCTTATATGTTGATTTTATGGTTTTTACATCCTTGTATTTATGTTTGTTATATGCCGGTTATGAATATGTTTTATGACAGATTTGATGTATGGTTTCCATCATGCTTTGATTAGTGGTTTCAAGTATAATGAAGATATCACCTAATATATAACAATGCAACTATTATGATATGGAAACAATGCTTCTTTACGAATTTTCAGATAAGTATGAGACCCTTATGCTCGGATATGATGTAATGACTTGTAGATTGCATATTTGTGACATGTTTAACAAATTGTCTATCATGGCTGGTAGGGGTCCAATCAAGTCATTGATCCATTTTTTGTATTAGTACCTTTCTTTCAATTTCATTTATCATTTTTGAAGGTTTCATGAAGTTTTGGGCAGTTGCATGAGTCCTGACCCAAAAAGTGTGCCACAAAATTGGTGGTCACTAGCATACCTATGCTATGGGAGTGACTGGAAGGTAGTCAGTCACATTCTTGGCTTGTCATGGGAGTAGTTGCGTGTTGATATTAGTGAAATGTTAAGTTGCCTTAGAGGTTGGTCACCTAGAAGGGTTTCTTGGCTCCTTAAGGTTTTGTAGCATCTGTGGAAGGTCATATTGGTTTGGTTTTGTTGATTCCACTTCCTTAACTATACATGGGGATTTGAATCACATCATAGTATCCTATCATCATATGTTTATCCTAGTAGATGGGTTAACTTAGGTAAATGTGGGAGGAGGATGTTACAGAGTGGTATGAGAGCATGGTTTTGTTCTCTTTATCGAATGTTTGGCTATATTCTCTTTGGGTGTTATCTAATACTAGAGAGTGGTATTAGATCATGGTTCAACACTTGCACTGAATGGGCGGACTTTATTTGTCATGCATGCATGTAGGTTGTATTTGTGCTTATTATGTATGCATGGTAATGGTCATTGTTACAATTGTCTTTCCATGTGGAAGTTGGTGATGTATTCATGGGGATGTGTTTTTCATGAATGCTTTTTGATGGTATATGCATTTGTTATGCATGTCTATGTCGATATGGTATTATGCATGCATTGTCATGGTTATAGTTATGCATGTATAGTAGGTCAAGAATGCATTTTGAGGTCATTGTATGCAGTTTGTCTCATCATGATGTTGTTGGTTGTCATAATGCTAATGTGTTGGTTGAGATAGAGCAGGAGATGTAGATAGTCAAAGTGAGGTTACAACACTAAGAGCACATCGTCATATAGGTTTGTATGATCGGTATGTAGTTATGTTGGCTAATGGTTGTTATAAGCATTGTGGTCATGTACATGTCTATAATTCTATGGTTGTTGTGGTTACATGTATGAAAAATGTTAGTTAATCAGTATTGTTATATGCATATGCATTGGATTGACATGAATGATAATAACTTGTTATTGTATGCAATGTCATCATATGCATGATGAGTATGGTCATTGAGTTTAAGATCTTGATGCTATATGTATCGTTATAATTTGGACTAGCCTATGCAGATGGTTAGGGTTACGCAATTCAGGTATGACTTGACGTGTTTATGATATTGTGTTGTACTAATCTAGACTGACTGTGAATCTATGATTGTTACGCATGAGTGATGATTGCTTATTGAGTTTATGATGTGAGCATGTTCGATAGCTACTGTCATGGATATCATGACATTATTATGATTGATTTGAGATGTTGTGAATTTACATCATGCTAACCTAGACTGATTGCGCAGACAACCTAACCTCCCTTGTGATACATTACAGTATGAGTTTCCCTATGTCATTTACTTGGTGTGTGAATGTTTGATTATTTCATCTATTTCATGTTTGAGTGTTTGATAATGTTGTCTATTTAGTGTTTGGGGTTTGTTATGTGATATATTTGTTATTTGAATCTTTTATTAATTTCATGAGATGAGTATGTGTATATAATATTGCATGAAGTAAGGATATTGTTTTAAGGTGATCATTGTAACACATATGTGGTGAGAGAACTGATGTGCACTTGAGTGTAAGTAGGTGTTTGTTTTATTATTATGATTTTCACTATTAGTTGATTATAAAATGGTTTTTCATCCAGGAAAGTTTCATTTCAATTAATATACATGATTTTTTTATTATTGGAACATGTGGTTGACGTGTGTAAATAGTTGCAAGGAAACATGCATTGTATTAGCGTGACAAGATAAGAGTTGATTTGTTCATATAACTATTCATTGGGTTATGGACAGTTGCTGCAAGTTAAAGGTAAAGGAAAGGAATTGTGAGAGAATTCATTTGGCTATGTTTGGAAACCACAATTTCAAATGAATGAATGCATTGACTACATGAATTCTTCTTAACCTAGATTTTTCCTAATATTATGTGGATATATGTTACATTTCTAAACATGTATTTGACAAGTATATTAAGATGATTTTCATCTATGGATAGATTCTTCAAGGGAATGGAGTCCCTTGAGAGATGATATATATATGAGGTCAGTTATAGGTTAGTGTGCTAGGTACAACAAGATAAGGCAAATGGTATATTGTTATATTTCTTTATACAATTATAGTTATGTGTTTATGGAAATAGGATACATAGAATTGTGTGGCAATGCGATGACCATGAAACCTTTGGGAAGGCTCAGGTTGATCTTTCCTTTGGAAGCATTGGGAATCCATGAGGATTTAGTCATGGTGTTTTTTGCTAGTCTTGTTCTTATGGTCTTTTCCTTGATTTGCTTATGCTTGATTAGCAGTCTTGATTGTGTTTAGTGCATGATCATGCCACTTTGTTTATGGTGTCATATTGTTTTTTCTTTTCATGGTTTTCTTTCTATTTTTTTATGTTCTTGCCTTTTGTGTTTTGAGGGTATTGGGAATTGGTTGGGAAAAGAGGAATGTTAATGGAACTTGGGGACAACTATGTGAAACCCAGCAGGTAATAAAAGACTGGGATGAAGCTCGATACATGAATAAGAGCAACTGAAGCAAAGAGTATGACACTGAGTTGGATTGGTTGGGTCCATTAGGATAAATGGACAATGGAAGAGAAATAATGAAAAATGTAACATGAAAGGTAGATTAAATGGATTTGATGCTTCAAATGACTTGGCTATGTTCGGAATTTTTGTTCTCAATGTTGTGTATGTTCTTCCCAGATAAGGGGAGTTATCTTAACCTTAACCTTATGATATTTGTTAATTATGTTGTAATCATTATTATGCTAATGTCTATATATATATACATGTATGTATGTATTTCATTATCTGATAGGGTCATCATAAATCATGATTGTTTAATGCTAATGTTTATATGTATGTTTACATGTTGTTCTCTAATAGGATCATGATTATTTATGCTAATGTGTGTGTGTGTGTGTGTGTGTGTGTGTGTGTGTGTATTTATGTATGTATGTATGTATGTATGTATGTATGTATGTCACAACATGACAGGGTTATCAAGGATCATTCTTGTGGAGGAATGATTTCTTGTGTAGATGAATGGCATGAAGAGGTTCCTAGTTTATGAGAAATCAAGCAAGAAGAGTAGCCCTGACAAATCTATGAAGTTAGTATCTTGTGGTTATGAGTTGATATTATGTGATTATACTATGTCTATGTTATGGATAGGCTATGTTGAGGGATACATCATTGGAATGAAAGAAGTGTGTTTTGCGACATGTTGGGACAGGTTGGATAAGATAATAGAAGAAAGGTTGTTTGGTAAGGACAATGTGGTATTTGGATGTGTAGTATTGGTGTTTTGGACATGTAGTATATGTAGTATTATGTACATATGATGTTCTATGTGTGTCGTATATACGGTGTTGTTTGTATATTTGACATGCATTGTCGGGTATATATGGTGCTATGTACATGTTGGATATGTGGTGTTGTGTGTTTATCAAACTATGCTCATCTTCGATATGTGTTGTTGTGTGCATATGGTGTTGTGTGCATGTTGGATGTGTGATGTTGTGTACATATGGTGTTATATACATGTTTTATATGTAGTGCGATGTACATATGGTATTGTGTGTGTGTTGTACATGTGGTGCTATATACTTAATGTCTTGTGTGCATGATTGTACATGTGGTGTTGTGTACATGTGGTATTGTGTACACATTGTACAAGTGGTGTAGTGTAAATATGGAATTGTGTACAAATTATGCAGATGGTTCCATGTACATGTGATGTTGTGTACATGTTGTGCAGGTGGTATTGTGTATATGTTGTACATATAGTACTGGCGTACATTAGGTATTTTGCACATGTTGTACATGCTATGTCTTGTACATGCAGTAATATGTATGTACATTGTGTAGTCGTGATATCGTGAAATGTGTATTTGTTGTGTTGTACTCTATTTATGTATATGTATTATGTTGTATTAATCACCGGGTGTAGGCTTCTGTCTTGTGTGGTGTTGTGCATTAGATGTAGGTGTATGCATTATGTGGTCGCGTACGCTGTGTTTGGATGTATGTGTTTTGATGTACATTATGTATGTGTATGTGGGTGAAGGAAAGGTATTGGGTGTTTGTATGGTGTGGCAAAAGATTTGATGTGCATATAGAAAGGACAGGGGATAGAGGTACATGCTAGGTATCGAATAATGGATAAGTATTAGTATTTTGTTTCATTTTTATTATGCATGCGATCTATTATTTTGATTTATGATTGTTACAAGTGATCTATAATTTTGATTTATGATGGTTGATTTTTGTGCTAACCAAGTGTGATATGTTTATACATCATTATTTAATCAAACAACTAGTTTGATTTGTTGTCACAGGAAGTGAACATAATTGAAAATGTACCTCTTTGAGAAGCTACCATTGAGGGGTTATGTCAATTTATTTTAATTTATTTTAAATCTAATGACAGTTATGTGCTTGGTACAGGGAATCATGAAAAATGCCCAATTTTGTGGTTGAAACGGGTTGCAAGGATTAGCAATATCACTGAAAGGAATTGGAAAATCCAATAGTATGTTCCTAAATCACTTTAGCAGTAGGGCCATTATGGGACACTGTTGCCCAATAATTTCCATTAATTTCCATGAGCATTCTATGATCAATATCACGGTTTTGAGGTAGGGATATCCCTTGGTTTTTGGACTTTCCAATGTGAAGAAACATTGACAAGGGATGGATGACCTGGGATATGGGATGTTGGGGAACTTCGAAGGTGAGTGACTACACAGAAGGGGGTGACTAGATATCCCAAGGGACTGGTAGCAGAGAAGGGAAGGTAGGGGATATATGCTTTTGTCATTAGTATTTTGAGATGGAATTAGATGCACATTGGTAGTGTGCCCTAGAATAATGAGCCAATAAATGTTCACCGAGGACAAGCAGTTCAGGATTGTAGCATTGGTTATGAGATGGAGTTTTGACTTTGGCAGTGGATTTTGGACTTCCTAGGAAGGAGGTGAATCCTAGTGTTATTTTGAGGGTGGAGGTGTGTTCCTCTAGATTCCCTTGTTGTAGATGTAGGCATTGTATCTTTTAATTTGTAGGTTAAGAAAATGTGTACATGTGTATATTATCATAAATATTATTTCGAGCTCGATTTATAAAGCTCCATGAACAATATGGTTATTTTCTGGTTGAAGAAAATGTGCGTAAGTATAACTGGTTGTTATTCTAAAATAGTAATGTGTTGTGCTATAAAGCTCATGTGAACAATATGATTGTCATGTTTTCAATAGTCCTCATTATAAATACTGCAATGAGTTGTGTTGTAAATCTCCATGGGATGTATGTGTTGATTTTTAGTGGTCTTACTGGTTCTAGGTGTCACTGAACACCGAGGACGATATTCGCCCAAGGGGGAGGGTTTTGTAACAGTCTTGGTGAAAAATTCATGTAAAATCTAATAAGAATAAGGTCATGGGACATGTATTTCGAGTTGAATGGTGGGAAAAATATCCTATTCAGTGTTCATTTGGGTTATTACGGCTAAGAAGAAATTGGTAAAGGAAAAGGAAAAGGATTTTGAAAGGAATGAGGCATTAATTGGCATTTATTTATGAAAATAATGGAAATTAGGGGAAAAGGAAGGTGAAAGGTCACAACTTTCATGTGAGGAGGAAATTGAAGGAAAATACTAGAAAATGAAGAAAAGAGATGCCTCATTAACAAAAAGGTTTATCAGGATTAGTTAACAAAATTTTCTTAGTTTAACCCTTTATCAGTTCAGTTTTGGAGCTCTCTCTCTATTCTCTCTCACCGAGTTTTCTTGGATCACTTCAACTTTGGATCAAGGTATGCAAAGAAGGCAGAGAGGAATAAAATATCAAACAAGGAAGAGTAGGATCATGCAACCACTATGAGATTATTTGTAGGTATGAATTTGCATGTGTGATTTCCTTGCTAGATTTGACATGCATGTGCATTTGGTTTTATTGCTATTGTGGTCTCTAAAAGAAAGAACACACGGCCTAGGAATCCCTAACCTAGGCTGGGATTGCAGTAAAGCCAAATTTTCTGTCCCTAGATTCCCTTAGGAATCCTCGACCATTGTATGGTAGGATATAGGGTAAAGCCTAGAGGTGTGTTCCCTCGATTAGGCCTAAGAATCCATGGTCAATGAATGATTGGATATAAGGTAATTACTAGAGGGTGGAGTATTTATTATGCCTAGGAATCCTCGAACATTGTATGGTGGTATATTCAGTAAAGCCTAGAGGCTAGGAGACAAGTCAATTCCTCATGGTCTATGTGGACAAATGCATTGGTGTCCTGCTTGTTTAGGGCTTATTAATCCAGTGGGGATTGCGGTAAAGACTATGAAAACCTATTTTGGTTTTTTTTACTCCCACATTCATGCTTGTAAAATGGCACCAGAGTGATTGGTTCAAAGAAATATTTAGGTCAACCAATCTATGGTCAGGTGGTTTGTGGAACTCCCATACTTGGTTTGATTTTTCATTCATTAATAAAATATCTTTCTCCTTGGTATATCATATATGAATTTACTAGATTACATGTGGACTTTATGATTGTTATCCTTATATTTCTGTTTGTTATATGTTGGTTATGAGTATGTTTTGTGGCAAACTTGATGTATGGTTTCCACCATATTTTGATTAGTGGTTGCAAGTACAATGAATATATGACCTGATAGATAATAATTAAACTACTGTGATATGGAATCAATGCTTCTTTATGAATTTTCAAATAAGTATGAGACCCCTATACTCAGATCTGATTTATTGACCTCTAGATGGCATATTTGTGACATGCTTGACAAAATGCCTATTATGACTAGTAGGCATCTAGTGAAGTCATTGAACACGTGTTTGTATTAGTAATTTTGTTTCAATGTCATTTATCACTTCTGAACGTTTGATGAAGTTATGGGCAGTGGCCTAAGTCCTGGCTCTTAAAATGTGGCAAAAAATTAGGGGTTGTTGACATAGAATTGGTTGGGAAAGTCCACAACCACTCACATGTGCATGCTATGGGAGTGAGTAGAAGGCCTCAATCACATTCATGTCTTGTCGTGGGATCTGCTAGGGGTCCAAATCAATGAAATCTCATGTTTCCTCCAGGGTTATTTAACATGTGTGGAAGGTTAGATTGGCTTAGTTCTTTCATTTATGCTTCATTAACTATAAATAGGGATTTTGAAGGAAATCATAGCAGCCTCTCATCACATGTTTACTCAAGTAGACTAGTTAACTTGGGGAAATGTCAAAGGGGGGTGCTACACAGGATTTCATATAAACAATGTCCCTACAATTCTCTGTTGGTATTTCAGCCTGTTAACATTCAAATATTAAACAAATGCACAAGAAATCAAAATTGAATCACATAAAAAAAAAACAAAGGAATCTATGTGGTAAATCCTTAATAGTGTGTCAAGGAAACCTCCATGGGGCAAGGGATTGGAATTCTGATTTCTCCAAAGACAAGAATGACTCTCCAACATTACATGAATCCTCTCAGGAAATCATCATTTTAATACAAATACTACGTTACATAACTCCCTATGGTTACAGAATTGCCTCAACAGTAAAACAATATTTACTAAGACAATTACATCTTAACAATGATTTTCATTGTTTTCATTTCGAACAATCTCCACCTTGAAAAAAGTTTCCTGATCCCTTTCCCATACCCATTCAACATCTCTTCTGCAAACTAAGAGAAGCCAAACAACATCACAACTTTTGTACTAAAATTGGATTTATGAACATGTCTGCATGATTCTCCTATGTAAGGACCTTCTTAAGAGCTACTTTTTTGCCATTGATCACATGTCATACAAAATGTCACCTTACATTAATGTGCTTAGTTTTGTTGTGATAAGATATATTTAATTTGTAGACAAATTAATAACACTCTTATTGTCACAGAATACATTCGCTTTCTCCTCCATCCCTCCAAGCTCATCAGGTGGACCTTTCAACCATATTACTTCTTTACACGTATCGAAAGCAGCTATATGCTCTACTTTAGTAGTGGGAAAAACAACTCTTTCTTGAAGCTTTGACATCCAACTAATTTCTCCACCTACAAGAGTAAATACATATCCTACATTATATCTCCTCTTGTCCAAATCACTTGCCTAATCAACATCACATATCTGCAGAATGAATCTCTAGAACCATTAAATATGATACAATGGTCTCGTGTGCCTCTCGAATACAAGAGCACCTATCTCACTACTCACTAATGTTCTTCTCCTAGATTTTCCATGAAGCTGTTGACAAGTCCAACTGCATGTGCGATGTTAGGTCTTGTATATACCATGCATACATTAATGTCCTACTACATCTTCATATGGTACACAAGAAATATACTTGTTTTATTCATCAATTCTAGATTCAAACCCAAGGAAAGATTAAAATGGGAAGCTAAAGGAACAATAACAAGTTTCACATTTATAACACGCTCCTCCCAGATCTACCCAAGTAACTAGCCAACCGAGGTACACATGAGACAAGAATCTGTTGGGTTGTGTTATATTCTTTCCACATAGTTAATAGGGGGTTTGAAGAGTACCCGTAACCCCACTTTATGGGGTCTGGGGTAGTGCCCCAGAAAATTTTGGTTTTGGACCCTATGTTAGGTTTGGCGGACCCACCTATGGTTTTTTGCATGATTTTCGCACATTTTTTTTGGACGCGATGGTTTTCGGTCCATGGTTTTGGACGTGATGGTTTTCGGTCCATGGTTTTAGACGTCATGGTTTTCGGTCCATGGTATTGGATGCATTGCCATGTATAAATATGTATTGTAACATTGAAAGGAAAATAATGAAAAACAAGCTGGTAGTCCCGATTTTGGGATCCACGGGAAAATTTCTGTGCATATGTGTTTTTATGTGTTATGCTCTCTCATTGTTTATTTTTCTGTGATTTAGAATTCGTATGCAGGTAATTTCTGTACGGGGTTAAAACCTACAGAATCCACTATGATTGGATTTGACCTCCTATATGACATTAATGAAGTGGAGTCAAAGGAAACATCACACATAGTAATCCAACATCAACTTCATAATCCTCAAGAGACATGTCAGCCACTTAGACAACCTATCCATTTTTCCCGATGATGTTCTGTGCATATTAGGTGTTAGTTGCTCCCATGCTATAGGTAAGAGATCATACAAAAACCCAAAGTCACTCTCATAGGCTTGCTTTCCAACAACCAAAGTCTAAAATTTCCAATTTTGTGTGAGTGACCCTTGGATTTAAGCCACTTTTTCAGGCCGAGAGCTCGTGTCATTGCCCATAATAGAGACATAGCTTTAAATCAATAAATGTAGAGGGAGACAATGATGAAGAAATAATAAGTTGAACAAGACCTTAATGAGACCACTACTATCCATGATAGGCATTTCGTCAAACATATCGTCAACATGCAATCTACAAGTGTAAGTAATAGAATTAAGTGTAGGGATCTTATACTTATCTGAGAATCACTATGAACCATTTTTCCCTCATGTCATTTGTTACATTGTTAGATATTAGGTCATAGACACATTATCCATTCATATACAAGTAAAAACATGTCAAGAGGCATAATAGCTATTGTCATAAAATATACATATAACTAGGATAATAGGAACAACAATATCATAGTGATATCAACCATAAAATCAACATCATTATATCTACACATGAAAATCAAGGGAATGAATTTCTCATTAATGAATGCAATAACATAACCAGAGATGGTACTACCATGTTCCACCCAACCATAAATTGGTTGAACCAAGTCTCTCTTGAGCCAATCACCCATGTGCCATATCCCAAGCATGAATGTGGGACTCATAGAACACACCCAAAAAAAAAAACACCAACAAACATGGATTCCACCTGAGTTCACTGCCTACACCATGAGGAATTTGAGTGCATCCTAGTCTCTCAGGATTTACTACAATCCATAGTTTTATCCAGGGATCACTAGGCCCTACACTGACATGGACTCTCTAGGCTTTACCGTACATCCCATCCTAAGACTACTAGGCCCAACAAAGAGAAAATCCACCACTTGACTTTACCGTATATCTTAGCATTCACTAACAAGGATTCCTAGTCCCATGGAGGCACACATTTTGGATTTACCACAACCCATAGTTTGGTTCAAAGGTTACTAGGCTAGTGGCTTTACGTGATGCATAGTTAAGTTCAGGGATGGCTAGGCCATGTGATTGCCAGTTCAGGTATCCACCCCACACAGCTTTGAGTCCAATCTAGTCATTCAACATTAACTAAATGTGATAACCCATCTCATCAACGCTAGTAGGAAATATCAAGGATAGGCTAAAGAACATTGTCACACCTAGAAAATCCCATGCAATGATAGAAAATAAGAACATGCAATTTCATGCATTCCCTAGCAAGGAAAATACACATCCAGTTTGATACCTACAATGAAGCCTGCTATAGTTTCTTCATCTTGCCTTTCCTTGTTTGATCCTTGTTTCCTCTTGCCTTCTTTGCCTTTCTCGCTCCAATGATAATGTGCTCTAAGAAACTCTGTGTCTAAGAGTATGAGAGAGAGAGGGAGAATAATGAGAGAGCTAAAAAACTAAACAAACAAAAGGTTACCAACTGATCCTTAGAAGCATTTTTATGGGTGAGGCCTCTATTCTCTTCATTTTCTCGTATTTTCCTTCATTTTCCTCCTCGAATGCAACTTGTGACCTTTCACATTTTTTTCTCCTAATTTCAATTATTTTCTTAAATAATTGTGCCATTTAACAAATTTCCTTAACCATAAACAACCAAGTGAACACCTTCTAGGATGTCTTGCCTAAAATTCATCTTGGAATAAGTGTTCCATCAATTGTGGTTATTTCTTTGAACTTTTATTACATGGAATTTTCCCTAGGTTTGTTACAAAACCCTCCCCCTTGTGGGACACCATCCTCTATGTTCAATCACACATATTGTTGATCTGTGGTTGTCATTGATGTCAACCCAAGCAACACTATGGGCTACCCCACTCCTGAATGGGAATTTTGACTTGACAACTTACTATATTCCTAGTCAATGATCTTTTATATGGATTCTACTCGTCAGTATGTTTCCGTTGATATATGGCAGGACAAGTAATTCTTCACGGTTCGAGAGATATTCATGTTTAAAGTTAGTAACCCTAGTTAGTGGGCTAAACCCCTATGGGGTCGTGTCATGGCACTCCTAATTGCTTGTGTTCATTGAATAGTAAATAATTAATAATAAACAAGTTCTGCCAAAATCTCTCCAATGTTCACTTGTTGAAGACCCTCTCAACTCAACACATTCATATAAATAATGACCCTCATATCCTCCTCTAGTAGGGATTTTGTGGCTTCAAATAGGTCATCGTGGAATTTTCACTATAAATTTGCTTCTATGAATCTTAAGAAGCTGAAATTAAAACCCCTTTGAGCCTACATATTGATGAACCTCGTGACAAAATTTTAGGCCTTGGTTTGCTATGTTTTTGAAGATATGATATGAGGAAGATAGGGTTTTTGTAGACTCTGGAATTCCATGTCAAACACATGACGTTGGGAAAATAATCATAACTTTCTCTCTGAGCATTGGATTCAAATTTCGTAAATAGTCACAGAAATAGGATGGACTTTAGTTTGTTTAATAGTGTTTTCAGGATGCAAGGTTGCAACAGTGGCATGTGGCACTTCGTACAATTTCGCTCTACTGAACCAGTCTATAATCAGGTCATTGTGGAAGATTGGGCATAACTCTTTCTTGAAGAATCTGATCTTGGTCTGACCTATGGGGTTGGAAAGAGGACTTAGAGGGATACAACAGGATGGAATTTCAGACCCTCGAGATCCGATATTACATAGATACAAGAGATTTAATATCGAACTCCTACAAGGCAAGAAAAAACATGCATTCAACGATCACTATAGTAAGGACAACACCTCAACAGTCAAGGGTAGGTATCCTACAACAAGGTATGTATGATTAGTGTTTACATTTGAATTTTGAGTAGCATCACTGACATATGTTTTTGTGCGACAACGTAAGTATATACAATGTCTCGGTTATATCTCTATGTATCTATATCTCACAGTTACTTTTTCAGATGTCCTATTCTTGATGCTACACATTTTATGTGACATATTCTTGATGTTACACCTAGTTTTCTAAATCTTGGGGCATCCTTCTAGTGGGATTAGGAGATGAATGTTTTTCGAGAATTCTAACTTGTTTCTTTCATTTCAGTTGGGGCTGAAGATTAAAGAATTAATTACAAAAGTGTTCGGTGGTTTTTGACTCGCAGGGGGTTTTCAACCTAAAAATCTTGTGTCTATTGTGTTCTTTCATTTACTATTATTACTACATAAACATTAATAATAATCGAACACTAACAAATTGTCTGAAAAGATTTAGAAGTGTTAATTGATAAGGAATACTGATTCACCCCCCAGTATTTCCAACACATATACCTCACGAGCCCGTTGAGAGAAGACATATTGCCCGTGGAGCTTTATATCATAGCTCGATGTAGTATTTACATTCAAAGACCTACTCAAAACAAAATATCATGACAACATACTGCATATCGGAGCTTTGTAACATAGCTCATTATAGATCATCTTGTTGAGTTCCAACCTGCATAACATCATAACATCATGATAAGATAGGCACATGATGTCATAGTAACATGACATGATACCCATACCACTTAGTGGGGATTTATAACTTAGCTCATGGAAATATTTACATTCATATAGATATGTAGATATAGCAACTTCAACAAAAATATATACCAGAAAAATATACCAAATCATTTACCACAACATATATCAAAACATATACCAAGCACCATATCTAAGCATACATCAAAATACCCTATCAAAGCATATACCAAAACACCATATAAAAACATATACCAAAACACCATGTCAAAGATGTTTTGTCTCAACCAGCAAAAAAGGAAGGATACATAGCTCATATTTGGTATGCCCTCTCCCATGTAGCTTCACCGGGCCCAAAATTCTTTTGTTGAACTTTAACTTGATCAATTTCTCGGTTCCATAGCATGAATAACTTTTTATGTAATATACAATGAGGCTCCAACTTGAATTCTCCTCTTGGTTCCACCTGCAATACAAACCATTCAATCACATAATCGACATCATTAGCATACTTCTTAAGTAACGATATATGGAAAAAATTATGGACTTTCATTGTCAAAGGCAGCGCAAGTCGATAGGCTACTCGCCCAATCCTCTTAATGATACTGAACGGTCGAAAAATCTGTGGTGCCAGTTTGGCATATGATCCAATTCACAAGGATCTCTTCTTCGGTTTTATGCACAAGTACACTTGTTCCCCACCATGGAACTCCTTGAACAACCTGTTCCTATTTGTGTAACTCTGCTACCTATCCTATGCTACCTTTAGTTTGTTCTTGATCACCTGCATTTCTTGTTCCATGTTTGCCAACATATTTGGTCCAATCAATACCCTCATAACCATATCACTCCAACTTATGGGACTGTTACAACTCCTCCTCAATGAATATTGATAATAATTGTCATATGAAAACTCTACCAAAGGGAGATACTCTTCCTACTTCCATTGTTGATGCTTCACATACATCCTCACCATGTTCTCAAATATCCTGTTGACCCTCTCTGTCTATCCATCTGTCTGCATATGACAAGTTGTGTTGAACGTCATTTTGTATGCCCAAACCTGCAAATAACTCCTTCTAAAACTTGGAATTGAACTTCACATCTGTATTTGACACAGTCTTCTTTGGAACACCATGAAGTCTAACTATGTCTTTGATGAATACATGTGCCACATCGGTAATTGAAAATGTACACTTCACTAGAATGAAATGTGAAACCTTTGTCAACTTGTCCACAATGACCATGATGGAATCACGTTGTTTCACTATCTTTGACAACTCTACGATGAAATCCATGGAAATAACCTCCCATTTCCTTTCTAGAATCGTGATCGGCTGTAACAATCGAATTGGATGTTTACAATTTTATTTCGCATGCTGAGAGCCAAAATACCTCCCCACAAAATATGCTACTTCCCTCTTCAAATTCAGCCAATAGTAGAATATATTCACCGTTGTGAGTGTGTTCTGATAACCTAGGTGACCTGAATAATGTTTTACATGAAACTCCCTCAAGATCACCTTCCTGAGCTCACTGTTACCCAGTACTGTTGGAAATAATACTGAGAGGGGGCGGGTTGAATTAGTATTATTAAATAACTAAAAAAATTTCATTCAGATTTGTATACACTACTTTAGTTAAGGAAAACTGCGTGTATACGCAACTGTATGTAACGAAACAAGCGTATATCCAATAACTTATGAATCATTTATTTGCTTCTTAATGTGTGCATCAGAACATTATGAACAATAAACAAGAGCAGTAAAATAGAATAGAGCAACACACATGAACACTAAGATGTATGGTGGAAACCCAATGTGGGTGAAAACCACCTGCTGCAATATGTCTCTATCTTCCTTTAAATTAGAAGCTTCTTTTTACAATGATTTTGTACTCGTGCAGGCTTATACAAGTACGCAGGCTGCTACTTGTAGAAGGCTACTACCTTCTCTCGTTCTCCAGCTTCTTCCTGGAAGGGAGCTACAAAACCCTTAGCTCTTGTACTATCTGAAATACTAGTACGTAGGTGCTGACCTACAGAAGGCTACGACCTTCTATTTTATTCCAAGGACCACGTTTCATAAATTTTCAGACTGGATCCATGAACATCAAACAAACATCAGGTATATGTGCATCAACCAATCTCCTTTCCACAAACAACTACTAAATCAACCAATAACTTCTCAGAATGTTGTAGCCAGAAAACAATACCAGAAACCAGACACCAATTCTCAACCCAGAACACTGCAGCAGTAAACAGAAGCAGCTAAAGCATATTTCATGAGACGTATGCTACTTCACAGTGTAGAAACCTACATACATACGCAGTTGTATCTAGACAGAACTGCGTATGCATTGTCTTCTCTTTCTTAACCTACGTGTATAAATTCCTCTGATGCGTCGAACCTACGTACAGATCTACAAAAGACAATTTTCCCTTTTCATGTATTCAGACATCAGTTATACCCAGTGTTGAGCCTCAACCTTGCACCTTCCTACACACCCTCTTAACCCTCATACTCCACTCACTTCACTCATCCAGTGGTTGAATCATTGCATTATAGTTTAAAAAGGACTTTTTATATGGTTTTCTAACTATACTGATGTTTGTTTTTTCGTTTACTCTTTTGTTCATGCAGCTGAGGAAACTTGTCAATTTCCGCAGCCAGCACCGGTTTCCGCAGCCCGCACAGGATTCCGCAGCCATTTTGTTAAAACCTGTGCTCAAGGTGTCTTCTGAAGGAACGGGCTATATGGGCAAGCTCCAGATGGCATGTACATGGATCGTGTCCCCTCGAACCAGCCAAATCATCATTTTGAAGCCGCGGTCAACCAAAGTCAAAGACGTGGCCAACCAAAGAGTCCAGTAGTGGCATGTTACTGTTAAAGGCACGTGAATGATACATGGCTTAGTTCCCAGCTCACGGAGGCTCCAACGCACCTGAGGATCGTTCTTGAACAATGAATCTAACAGCCAACCACTCCAGGATTTAAGAAGCATAACGACAGTTACACTAGATCTCGGCCCATGAGATCTACGTGTCCATGGCACGCAGTTAATAGCCTAAGTAGTTGATTAGTTAACTGTAGTACTTTTACATTATAAATAACACGTTTTCAAATGATGTAAAGAGACTTTTGATGCATAGAATTTCTGAACTATTATGTAATTTCCACACGCTGTTGGTTATTTTGTCACCCCACTGTTTTATATGTTGTTGATTTGAATACATGATTAGACCTTTCTGAAGATAGTCTTGTGATCATTTGATTGGCTGAAGTGGCAGAGGGCCCCTGCATACTGAAGCCCTGTCAAGTATTTATTTAGTTTCATTATGCTTTTGTTTTGTCATTAGTTTGTACATAACATGTTTTGCTTTATGTTTCTGCTGTTCATATCTTTGTCTTAGTAAACTGATCAATGCTTTTTGCAGGTTCCTTTAGGCAGCCCAGGCAATCTTTTATTTTCTTTAATAACTTTTGGCATATGTGATCATCTTGTCCTGCCTGCTAACCTTTATTTTCTGCAATTGACATTCAACATTGTCCTTTTCAAATTGTTATTTGTTTATTTCTTTTTCTGCTAAATTAGGTGTCATACTACTTAATAATTTTATGATTTCTTTCTGTGGTCAAATGACTATATCAGCAGGAGATTAGAAGATCACTAATTATAGTGTGATTTAAGTGTCATATTACTTACTCATAGTCGCTTTCCATAAAGTAGATTGAGCTGAATGGTAAAGAACTAAAAGAGTCTGAGTAGTGTGATTAATTTCTTTTTACATTTAGTTATCATATTTCGTGTTATGTTCATGATTACTTCCCCAAGGTAGACTGAGCTAAGTGGTAAAGGATTTGAAGAATCCAAGTAGTGTGATTAGTTTCCTTATGCAATTTATTTTCTTGAATAGTTAAATATCATATTGCTTGTTATGCTCATGATTACTTCCCCAAGGGAGATTGAGCCAAAGGGAAAAGGATCTAAAAAGCTCAAGTAGTGTGAATTAGCTGCTTTACTTTAGTTCGAGTTGTTTTTCAAGTTTTTGCTTTCTTTTCATTTTCAGCATCAAGGACACTGGGCCATTGCCATTAGTTCACTTTTTGATGCATTCTGTTTTCTCTTAAGAATTGGTTTCATTTCAAAGCTTTCTTTTGAGCATTTTTCAAGCATAGAAATCATAACGATTTACACTCCGCACACTTCACACTTCACTTTCATCACCACACATTGAGAAAAGAATAAAATCCAAAAACAAACTAAAAATCTTAAAACGACAAAAATCTAAGAAAATGGTTATCTAAGTACATATAGTACACCTCACTTCATCAGTTTACGAACCCCGAGTTGACAATATAAATAGCAATTTAGATCACACTAAATTGACCAAACATTTTGGCGTCGTTGTCGGGGAAGTGAAATTAGGTAGCCAATTTCTAAAAAAAATATAAAAACAAGAAAATTTCAAGAAAGGAAAATTGATAACCTCTCAAAGTATGCTCTCCTCTTGCACCTAGTGTGACCTGGTGGATCAGAAAAGAGAAAGTTATTGGTTTAATAGTTTCTTGAGTATGCTCTCTTCTTGCACCCAGAGTGCCCTGGAAGATCGGAAAGAGAAGTATTAGCCTGACTTGAAGAAAAATAAAAAAAATGGCATGCATAGAGCAAGAGATTCTAGGGGAAGGTTTTTAGCTAGAGCCAAGAGTTCGATTTTTACAACTCCATCTACTTCAAGGAATAGGCAAGA
>APFE030772292.1:80652-97909 GCA_000404065.3 Pinus taeda | reverse complement strand
CCTCCACATCTATTTCCTAGTGAAAGAAGAAAGATTATTCAGGAGAGTTCAAAATATTCATGGATTTCTAACGAATTTGTTAAAACAGGGCCAGATTTTGTGATCAAAAGATGTGTTAGGGAAGATGAAATGCCTGACATCCTCAAGGCATGTCATGATGAACCATGCGGCGGACACTTTGTTGAAAAAAGGACGGCCTATAAAATCATTTCTTTAGGATATCATTGGCCTTCCCTCTTCAAAGATACAAAAGAATATGTCAAAAGGTGTGACAGCTACCAAAGAGTAGGGAAACCGACTCTTTAAAATGAAATGCCATTGCAACCACAGGTACTCATCAAACCCTTTAAAAAATGGACTTTAGATTTCATTGGACCTATTAATCCACCATCTAAACAAAAGAAGTATATATTGGTATGTATTGATTATGTCACTAAATGGGTAGAAGCCAAAGCATTACTTTCTGCTACTGAAAATTCAGTTGTTAGTTTTATTTATGAGGATACTTTTACTCGCTTTGGTGTCCCAAGAGAAATTGTGACAGATCAGGGAAGTCAATTTACATCCAACATGGTGGAGAAGCTGATGGAAGAATACAAAATCAAGCACAGGAAATGTACTCCTTACCATCCGCAAGCAAATGGCCAAGTGGAATCTACAAACAAAGTTATTGAAAGCATCATCACCAAAACTCTTCATCTACACAGAAGAGATTGGCAGAAAGGCTACCTGAAGCCTTGTGGACCTACAGAACTACATGGAGAAATACAATAGGACATTCTCCCTATGAACTTGTTTATGGGAAAGAAGTCCTGCTCCCCATTGAGTTCCAAGTCAAAACCTTCAAGATGGCAGTTCAGTTGGGGATGGATCTATCGAAAGCCCAAAAGCATAGAATGGAGCAGTTGAATGAGCTAGATGAGATCAGACAAGAAGCAATGCTAAGAACTGATCTAGTTCAATATCAAAGAGCTAAGTGGCATGACAAATACATCAAAGAGAAAAAGTTTCAAGAAGGAGACTGGGCATTGATATTTGATTCTAAGTTTAAAGACTTTAAAGGCAAATTTCATACTCATTGGCTTGGGCCATATGAGATTGACAAAGTCTTTAGCAATGGAGTGGTAAGAATCAAGACCATTGATGAATCTCAAACTCCTCTTATTGTGTATGGCCACAGATTAATGATCTATCATAAACCACTCTCAAAAGAGGAATTTGTCAAAATGTTTCAAGATAATTCTGCAATAGGGCTGGTGAAGAAGAAGAATCCTTCTTCTCCACCAGCCTACCTTTGTCTTTTCTTTTTAAATTATATATATATAATATATATATATATATATATAATATTATATTAATATATAATATAATATATAATATATATTTATATATATATATGTATATTTAATATATATATTATATAATATATATAGATATAGATATTGTATATTCCTGAAAACCAATCACTGATTGGAAGCCTTATACAGAAAATGTAGGGCGAAAATCAGGAATTCCTGACACCCTATATTTTCCAAAAAAAAAAAAAAATTCTCTCTCTCATTTTCATTCCACTCCATCTCATTTCCATTCCACATCACTTCATTTCAACTCCATTTCATTCCATTAATAAAAGTTTTTATGACCATTTTCCATCCAGTCATTCATCGTTTATACATCTCATTTAGTTATAAGTTTGTTGGGTCAGTTTCCACAGCTACTCACTGATTCCGTAGCCAGTTGGGTTTCTGTAGCCACCACTCTGTTTTTCAAAAAAAATTACAGTCAGATGTTAGTTCAACAATCATGAAATCAAATGCAGGTATGAGGATATATTATGAAGACATAAGGAATTCAAAAGCACCAACGAGGAGCAACTAATTGAAGACTAAAGAAAAATGACAAGAATTCCAAGGTATGAACAAAAATTTATTTCAAATGGCATTCTAACACATTTTTGCATAGTTATTAAAATTTCACGAGCTCAACTATATGCAATGATTAACATAATTTCCTCTATAACCATTTCATTCCACGAGATTCCTCCATAAGACATGCATTTATTTTCCAACGGTCTTATGATTAATTCCCGGATTTAACTCAAGTTTGCAAATATTCTCACACTCCATTTGTGATTATGGATCGTGGTTGATTTGACTACATCTTCTTTCAGCCGCAGAAAATCTGCAGCCGTTTTATAAACGTGTTTGTGTCCACTCTATAGCCACCCAATTTTAAATACTTCCGAATGTAGTTTCCCCCCTATTGTTCTATTGACCTCACGGCTTCATTTCCACCGTGCTCACATAAGCCTTCACCCCATTTTGTTCTCTGTTCCGCTTCATTCTGTGTACTTATTCTCAGATATCCACTTACATTTGCTAGTCTCCTTCATAAACCCTGATCATCTCTGCTAATTCAGATGAGTTTTAAAGAACAGAAGGAAGGATGGGACAGCTGTTGAGGGCAGAACCAGAGGGACCCAAATTTATTGAAGGATACCCGCAAGTGAAAGATATATTGAAGAAGGCCAGGTGGTTACGTTTTATCCACAAATTCAAAGGCTACCATAGGGAGGTTACAAAGGCTTTTGCAAGGTATTTTGACGGACTAGAGGTGGAAATTGGACACCTAAAATTCACAGTAACTAAAGCGTCAATAGAAGCTGCCACAGAACTTCCCTAGGGAGGTGAACACTAGTTTAAGAGCTGGAGCATTGGCGATGAAGCTTGGAGAGTGATCTTGCGTGACCCAGGTATGGATGTCACCATTTTCAAAAAGGGAATTCCTATTCATGCTTTAAAAGAAGAGTGGGCTAGCTTACTGTTAGTTATTGAAAAGTTTATCACCTGTGAGGGACGTTTTGGAGCAATGTACATGTATCATGCATGTCTGTTAATGAATTTCCTAGACAACCAGATCCTTAATCTACCATACTTTTCACTAAATAGTTTGAAAAAGATGTTTGTAACTGTCCAAAAGCATCTGGGGGACGTAGAACCACATTTGTATCACCATGGTCTCATGAAAATCTTGATAGAAAAACAATTAAAAGAGAAAAGGGACACCTGGGACCAATATTTAATTAGAAATTTCTTTGAAGAACCCCATGAAACCCCTGAAGGAAGTACATCAAAAATAGGTAAAAGAAAGAGAACAGATGATAAAACTCAAAGCACTCCTATTAACACAGTTGACGAAACTAGTAGAGGAGAAAGACTGTCTAAAAGGAGGAAGGAAAAGACTGAGGGTAAAAAGACAACAAAATCGAAAGAGAAAAGAAGCATTAAGGGTGTGCATCAAACCCCTTCCTCAGAAGAAGACCATCAACTATTGTCTGAGAGATTAGTTCACCTTCAGGAATAGTCAATTTTGGCCAAAAAGAAAGGAAAAGGAAAACGGAAGGAAAAAGACAGTAGTCTGCAATATGCAAGAAGAAGCAGCAGGCTTAAGGGAAAAATGGAGAAAAGCACAAACGAAAGGACCCCATTTTATTGATTTGGGAGAAGGAACACCTAAACAAACTCTAGTTGGTAGTAGTCCACCTCATTCTCAGCCAAACGATGAAACTAGTCCTCAAGATGATGACATGAGTCCTTTTCGACTAGAGTTTGAAATCAATTCTCCTCCACAACATTTTGGGGACAGCCCCAGGAAAACAACACCCGAAATAGATCCAAGGCAGCAAGAGGTGTATGATTACATAGAATCCTTAGAAAGAACAGCCACGGGTCCCAGCACTTCATCCACTCAGCCTCACATAGCACAAGAAGCTCTAGTCCAATCGTTGAAACAAGAAATCTTTGAGTTGGAGGTTTTGAATCGACATATTAAAAATTAAAATGAAGCACTCAAAGAGCAGAGTAGATTGGACAAGATCATCCATGACAACACTATGCTACACCTGTGACTATGGCACAAAAAGAACAGGAAATTGAAGAAGAAATGCAAGAAGATAAGTAGAGCACTGATTAATCTTAAATTCATATGCTTGATGAAGAAGCCCAAGATGTTAGCAGCACCAAGAAAGAGAGGAAGAGGGATGGATGTACTGACAGAAGCTTCAGAACATATGATTTGAAGGGGGGATAGTCAAAATTTTGGTTGCATGAGGACATGCAACACCTTCACAGTGGGGGTATGTTGAGTCCCAAACTTGCATCTTTCCTACACCTTTTTCTAGCTTCTTTCCATTCATATGAACCTCCTAAGTCATCAGTATCATTGCATATTAGTTAAAAAATGGTATTTAAAGTGGTTTCTTGACTACGTGTTTGTGTTGCTACTTGAACTAGATATTTGTTATAAGCTGCAGAATTTTGTCACATTCCGCAGCTAGCCCAACTTTCCACAGCTGTTTTGTCAAAGTCTATATTGCAGGTGTCTTCAGGTGAATCGAGCCACATGGGCAAGTTGCAAACGATGTGGACATGGACCGAGTCCTATTGGCTGAGTTGAATTCATCAAAAGAGGCCATAGTCAATGGTGGGATAAGCAGTGGTCAATCTAAGAGTCCTACGGTGATAAAACTCTATTTTTCACCACGTGAAGCTTTGCGTGGTTGTTCCTAAATCTCAG
Organism: Pinus taeda; assembly: GCA_000404065.3. NCBI lineage: Eukaryota > Viridiplantae > Streptophyta > Pinopsida > Pinales > Pinaceae > Pinus > Pinus taeda. The sequence goes on along the minus strand of APFE030772292.1, from coordinate 93,334 downwards.
GGGACAAATCAACACCTGTGGATTGCTCCATGAACCGAATCCAACAGCCACCCTCCATAGATTTAATCTTCACGACATCCATAATGTTAGATTTTGGGACGTGGTTGTTTGCGTGTCTTTTATCAGCACAAATTGTAGGAAAGTAGTTATTTCATCCTCTATTATAAATAATGCATTCTCATATGCATATTAGTTAGCTTTGGTAATGTAATTTTGACTGTTAACAAGCCCACCATGCCGTGAATTTATCTCTGTGTTATGACTGCATTTTAATACATGAGAAGACTTTGTTTCTAAGCTCAATTCATGGTTGATCATTGATTGTCCGAGGATTGTGCAGAGGGCCCCTGCACAGGCCGAGGTCTTGTTTATTACTGTATAGTTTCATGCTTTATTTCTTTATGTTCCTTATGCCATAATCATTCACTTGTATATATATTGCATTTCTTATGGTATTAACATTTGATAGCTGTCCATAGCTTTTCACATTTTATAATGTTGTTAACTGATCAGTGCCTTTGTTTCAGATTACAATAGGCAGCCCGGGCATTTGTACATAGTTTTCTAATGACTAATGACATGGAATTATTCTTGTCCTTCTGCTGATTCATTTCGTTTAGTTTTTAGTTCCATCACTGTGTTATTTATTTCAGTTTTTCTCATTTACTCTTCTGCAAGATAGATATTAAATTACTCATGTCATTTTCAGTTACCTCCTAAAGCCAGAGCGAGTCGAATGGTGAGGGATTGAAGTATGAATTTGTAGTTTGATATTAGTTTATTTTTCTACAAGTTAGTGATTAAATTGCTCATGTCATTCTCAGTTACCTCCTAAAGCCAGAGAGAGTCGAATGGTGAGGGGTCAGAATATGAGTTGATGTAATGTGATTTTAGTTTACTTTGCTTGCAATTTTTGGATTTCTTTGAGTTTAGTTTTTCTTATATTTTAAGGCAGCAAGGATACTGGGTTTCATGGTCACTAGCTCACTGTTGTTTAATTAGAATAGTGGCACATTTTCACTCTCTTTTAGGAATTAGTTTACTTTGCTTGCAATTTTTGGATTTCTTTGAGTTTAGTTTTTCTTATATTTTAAGGCAGCAAGGATACTGGGTTTCATGGTCACTAGCTCACTGTTGTTTAATTAGAATAGTGGCACATTTTCACTCTCTTTTAGGAATTAGTTTCATCATTGCATGTTTTAAAACTTTTTTTTAAAAGTTTGAAGTTTTGAAAATCATTTTAAAGGACATCATTGCCTTGAAAATTTATATCATACTTGTCTTTTAGAATTTCCATCCCACATTAGGGAATTAACAGAAATAAACCCAAAACAAAATAAAAACTCAAAAACGACAAAAAAAGTTAAGAAATAGGTTATCTTGCACATATAGTGCGCTGCACTTCAACAGTTTACGACTCCCGGATTGACAATTAATACAACAATTTAGGACACTCTAAATTGACCAAACACTTAGTTTCCCATGGAATTTCAAATTCAAGTTTCCGTTTCTTCTTCTCTCAAGCAATTCTTCAATTGTACTGGTTTCTATTTGTGAGGGAAACACCTTGCTTTTGGGTTGTCTTATTGGTATTCCTTTGGCACTTCTCCTTGTGAAAACAAGGATTTCTTGGAATCCATTACCTCGTTACTAATGTCATTCTCATTCAAGTCCAAGCCTCTTATTGCTAATACAAATTCTTTGCCATTTCACATCATATTGTCCTTCAAATTCTTATGAAAACTCTTGATTAGTTTTGGGCGCGAGATCCCCCAAGGGAAGTTTTGGGGCATAAAGCCCATTTTTTGGTTAAAAGTTTTAAATCCAATGTAAAGACTCTACATTTTGTGGGCGTGGAGTGTGAATTTGTAAATGATTCATAGGTTTGTCTGCCCTAAATTTTGTAATGTAACATCAGATTTAGAGATCTACCCATGGTCCGCGGACCATGGGATTGTATAAATAGAGTGAGGCTCTAAGCAGAAGGAAAAAAAATATAATGGGAAGGAATGATGAAGAATTGAGTCTTGTCTGAAGTCTAGAGTTGAGTCTTTGGGTTGTAGAGTAGGAGAAGGCTCTATAGCTGAGTGCGCAGAGGCCTAGTAGTCCGTAGTTGAGTGTGCGGACCCCTGCAGCTAAGTGCATAGGGTGAGTCGAGTCTATAACTATTGAAGCATTAATAAAGAGAAGTTTTACAACAATTCTGTGTATTTATTTCCTTGAAGCATAACTCTTTTTCATTGAATGTAGTTATATATATAATATAATTATATATATATATATATATATAGATATATATAGATAATAATTATTAAATAATGTAATTAACTAATTTTTTAAACCAACTTTAAGTAAATATGGTAATTATTTACCTAATTTATCCTAATACCATAAATATAATAGGAAATATTAAAGATAAAGATAGTAATATATAATTATTTTTAAGAATTTCAATAAATAAAATAGTATTTTATTTTATTTTTTACCTTATTCTTCTTATTTCCGCTAATAAAATAGTAAATATCGTGAATAATAATGACAATACGAATAATAATAATTTATCAAGGTCCTTGGGTCTAAATTAGACGTTAATCGGTTGTAGCTGTTGGAATCTCTGTTTGCACTATTTAAAGCGCTAAACTAGATCTGTCTCTTCAACTTGTCCTGACAATGAACCACGCTAGTTGGTTCGAAACGCGTCGGCACAAGTCTTTCTTTATGTTATTTATGTCGAAACTCTTCTTAGAACTATGATGGATCACAGAAGCCTCAATTCTACTATTTATTTCCTATTTTCTATATCAAATATATTGGGTATAAATTGAATTTCTATTTTCTATATGATGGGTGAATATATATAACTGTGTTAATTAAGTGAAGGTGAGATAAGGTATCTGTTTATGCAAAGTTAACTAACAATTATAAGAAGATAAGTAAGATACACTGTGTAACTTGGGGAAATAGCGTAGATCGTTTCCCTAGTAGCATGAAAGCATCTTAGTCCCTGGTTAGGGCATCGCAAAAGGCGATCCTAACAGATCGCAAAGGTCTCGTAGGTCAAGTTAGTGCGTGAAGTGACCTGCGCAAAGGTAAGCACAGTTAGACTAAATCGACCCCTCAGACATCTCCAGGGTGCGAAAACTTGGTTCCAACATCCCCCCATACTACTTTAGGTGAGATTTCAGTTCGCGCATCGCTGGATGATGCCAAAAGGGCCAATGGTGTGGTGATTTGTTTGGCTAATTAATTTCAGACCTGGGTCAGGCCCCCTCAAGCCAACAAATTGTTTTGTTGCTAGGAGTAGAATCTGCATAGAGAATTTTGATGTCATATCATTCGAATCCAACTAAGAAGGAAATTAAAGGTTGGTTGGACAGGAGGATTTACGAGTTCATGGCGCAAGAGAATAGGAACACACGACTGACAAAAGAAGAGTGGTTAGACTGCTACATGTACACAAATATCCATGAAATCTTCTTCACATATTTTCCTATTGAGCTATACGAGTATATTGTGAAGCTAGCAGATAGCCAAGGAAGGTGGAAACTCGAAAATCCTATTGTGTGGACCCCAGAGTTAATGTGAAGGTTGGAAGCATTGGAGGATAAGATCGCACGCACCGTTAATTATTGGCTCGATCAGATTATAGGAGGATTCATTATTGAGTTTGCAGTTGACACCTCAGTTAGCTACATCGAGGTAGAGCAATGCTTTCTCAAGGGAATGTGAGTGGAAAATCTTACAGGAACAAAGGAAATAAGGGACCAGAAACTAGCCCCTTGATTTCACCTCTACGAGGGGACGAGGAAGAACTTGCAAAGGTATCACTACGAAGCACGATCCATATGATAAGGAAAAGAATTCCGCGAATACCACCCCCACCCACACCACCACCAACATGGTAAGAGCCGTATGGGAAGCACGGGAAGTTATAGATGACAATATAAAGAAAGTGACATTGGTTAGTGCCCTGAAGGACCACGCGCTGACCTGGTATATTAAGCACTCCAATGATAATCTAAATGTGGGAATTGCGGATATCCAAGCAGTTCTAAATAGAGAATTTAGTAGGCTGAAGTCTAAAGCACAGTTGATCATTGGATTCAAGGAAATCACAAAGCTACCAGGCGAGACTCCATGGGAGTTAGATTAGAGGTTGAAGTATATGATTCGTGAAGCTAATATGAATATGACAGATGGAAAACATTGTCAATGGTTTGTAGCATTGCTAATGCCACATTTAAAGAGCGAATTACGTCACGAGAGGAGGACTGATGCCATTAAGGCTGAAAGCACAAGCAGGACCTAGTGCGGCACCTACCTTGTGATGCACAATTTGTTAAATTGGTGGAAAGCATGCTACAAACAATTGACATTTGTTATAGAAGTAGACACAAAATTCACAAAATTTGTTCTGTAACTTTTTTAGGTTGGTGGGACACAATGAGCACACATGTAGGAGCTATGAGTTGATGATGGATAGAACTCCCACCTACAAAGTTCAGGCCAAATCGTGGCCCCTAGACTAGAATGCAGGAGTGGTGTGAACCGAATTTGAGGGGCGTGGATGAGGCTGAGGTAGAGGAAGACTTGGAAGAGGTCGCAGTCAGTTGATATGCTACAATTACGAAGGGCCAAGACATTATGCCACAATTTTATGAATCCAACATGACTGTCATGTTTATATTGTACCTTGTTTGATCACAAAATAGAATAGTGTCCTACGCTGATAGCTAGGATACATGACAAAGGAGTGTTGCCACCTCCCCTGACTCAGAACCTATAGATGATGATGTCTGAGCTACGCAAGGAAGATCCAAATGTGAAAATTGTGCTCCAAAGTGGAATCGCGATGGGCGATGACAAAGGAAAACATCCCAAAGATAGTACTTGGGTTTGCAAAGCTCCAGCAAAAGAAGCTTGGAGCACACTCAGGAAACCTTCATGGAAGATAAGAAGAGCTTCACTGATGCCTCCATTTCAGGAAGCAAAGATAAAATGGAGCCAGAGATGGACCCATCTATGATCACGATGTTCCTAGAAACATGCATGAAGTTATTGCGTGATAGTAAAGCTATCAAAGGATTACAGGAACTCATTAATAGATGTGGTGGGATTGCGCCATGAGAATCGCATGTAGTTTAGAAGATTGGAAAGCATAAGATGAGGATGGAAAGAGAAATGAGGTTAACCGCAAAAATTGGAGAATATGAAATGGACCAAGTAATACAGGATTTAGGGTCAGACACGAATGTTTTGGCGAAGTAGACATGGGAGAAAATGGGGAGACATACACTACAATGGTCTCCTATTCAGCTGCAAATGGCGAACCAATGGAAGATAATACCCATGGGGCTATTGCAGGGACTCACTGTGGATATTGAGGGAGCGAGTGTGCTAGCAGACTTTGAAGTGATAGAGACTGTTGATGAAAACAATCCCTATCACGCGTTAGGAATTGGTTGGATCACTGACATGAATTGGGTGATTAGTCTGAAGAAGTGCAAGATGATTTTTGAAGACAATTCAGTACACGTAGTTATACCTTTGGACCCTGCTGAAGGATCACGCTATACAGAGCTGGTGTGTGACCATGAAAGAGATGATGATTTGGAGTACATCTATAAGATAACTGCACGAAACCAGGACTGGGTGAATCCCACTACGGATGGACAACTTGCATGGGAGCGTGAGAGCTCTTATACTTCGAATTCGGACGAGGAGATGGAGCGATCACAGAACCAGTTACATGAGGTAACTACACTGAATTGTAATATGAAGACAAGGTCACTGCATTGTGTATCAACGAAAGTAAGAGACCTGCCTACTTATGATGGGGTAAGTGAGGTAGATACCTCCTTGGAAAAATTTGAAAGGGAGGTGTCAAAAAAGAAACACTTCTAAGATTTGAATTGGGTATCACCTTCTATGCCTGCAAGGTGGTGGGGTATGCATAAAGGGAGCTTTGACGACTGGTATGAATGTAGAAGGATGATGCACAAATGGTTTGGGAAGCTTAGAGTGCAATTCACAGGTAAATATAATGGGTAGGATGATCCACGTGCACATCTAGCCAGGTGCATACAAGCATATGGAAAACAACCTACACAGATGCACATGAACTCCACGTTGAGAGGTATGGTCAATAAGCATGTATTGGGGGGATAGATGTGTGCTTGGCTCTTAAGGTTGGGCAGAAAATATGTGGAAAGAACAATCGCACAGAAGGTTATCCACGCAGAAGCAGTTGATAAGGTGTGCAATGCGCTGAAAAAGGTATGCAACAAGCAACGAAGTGGTTGGAACTTGCACGTACTCGGATAGACACCTTTTTTGTTGGATGATAGAATAGATACTGTAACACCTATGGAGTCTATCATGTGTAGTCCATGCATAGTGGCACTCGTAGGGGTAATAAACTACGAAGCCTTGGAAAACAAGGCTCGCGTTGTTGGAAGATATCGAAGACGAACGGTTGGGACTCGATGAAGAGATCCAACAAGGTGATCTTAGGCTCCAAGAACTCATGAATGAAAGATTTTGGTTGAGGGAGAAAAGTGCCATGGTGGAAGCGGAAGTCAAGAAGCTTGAGGAAGGCATAAAGGACTTTATTGATAGAAAGACTGTAATAATAGAGCAAGATGAGCTCGATTACATTGATAGATTTGGGGATCACCGTCGAGAGTTTCTCATTTTACTACATGGGATGGGACCATATGTTATTCAAGAAATCACGGATGGTGGCACGGTGCAGTTGGTGAATTTAAATGGTGAATTGTTCCCAGGAAAAGTCAATGGAAGCCAGTAGAAGCTATACATAGGTGGCCCGACCAGCTGTCAAGCTGTAGAAAGGATAGTCTTAGTGCTCCAGGAAGCTCAAAGGAGGTACGGGACTATGAACTACTCTACCCGAGATCTGTGTGATGTTAGGACTACGCGTAGTAGTGAGGTGTCACAGGGTTTGTGACAACGCAAGGGTAGCTGTGTTGCCATGCAGGTTCGTTGGAAAGTGACCGTTATAGTCACTATTCACAATGTGATGCTTGGTTTGAGACCAAATGGAGTGGGAGGTAGCCATTTAAGGCATACTTAATGGGCTATATTTGGGAAAATTTGCCACCAAGGGAGCATTAATTGACCGGATTTGGGGGGAACGGTCGAATTCAAATTCAAAAGGTGCTATAAATTGCAAAGGGCTACCCAACAAATAACACTTGGCAATTTGAGAATTGAGCTATTATGCGTCCAGAGATTTATGAACCCACATCTATTTGATCTTTTGAAGTTGAAGGCATTGTTTGAGCACTTACCTGAGTTGTTGAGAGATTTGTGGAACAACAATATGGAAACTTTTGAAGAAGCCATGGATATTAGAGAGATGATTGCTGAAGAGGCCGCATACACCATGATAATAGGAGATGCCCCAGAAAGCACTAGGATAGTCATAAAAATCTGTAAATCGCCACACACGCTGAGACCCACGAAAGATAAGAAACATATGGTACTAGTGTGCATGTACCCTAGAAACCCATTGAGAACTAAACTTACCATTGAAGAAAAGGGGAAGGAGATCAATTTGGAAGCTGATGAGGAGGAGGACGAAGAAATGGAGGAAGAAACCGAAGGTGCAGACCCTTTGACCAGGTTTCCCACATATGTTCCTCCACGGAAGGGGAAAGCAAGGGTGCCCAAGGACCTAGATGAGCAAGAGCTCTCTGCAGACTCCACTACTACCCAATGATATCATTTTTGATGGAGCGCACATGGGATGGGTACGGTTCTAAAATTCAAAGACTAGGATCTCGTGGACCATGAGAAATTCCCATTTGGAAACTACACCACTAATGTGGCTAAAGAAAAATACAACGGCAAGAGTCATAGAGTTGGAGCTACACAAGTGGTTGCGAGAAGTAGAGAAAGCAAGGTTGTTAAAACTACTCTAGGTGCCGCATTACCATCGCTCCCAAGTGACTATCTTTGTCATCAGGCAGCTACTCAGTCTGGTGCATGATTGGTGTTTGTGACTAGAGGAGCCCATCCCCATCATGGATCATCTAATTCATAGAATTACTCAGCTCCCTTGCAAAGGGGAGGATCTAGTGAACATATCCAAGGGTAAAAGTCATGATTTGGCCATTGTGGAGGCCATGAAGAAGAAGTTCAAGTTGGAGAAGAAAAAGAGAGGGTATGTGATCTCCAGTATCAATAAGGCTATGGTTAGAGTCATGACATAGATAATAGCCAGGAAAGTTATGCTGAAGTGTCGTGCAGATGAGGTGCATGCGCCAGTGGTTACACTTGTCGTGCAGTGTGCAGTGGGGATCCAATTTAATTGGGTGGATTAATTGTGTAGGGAGTTCCTGGAAAACTACTACGAGGCACAAGAATAGGGGAAGACTTTCCAATATGCATGGCTTCTACTATCCATAGTGCTAGTGGCTTGGGAATTTCCTCAGGACAGCTAGTTCCCCATGATTGCGAAGGATCTTCTGGAGGCAACGAAGTATGATTTGCTGTGGGAAACTAAAGATGTGCAAAGAATCAGAAAGAGAAAAATATTCTGGTATTCATGGAGATGAACATCAGAATATTAAACACAAGCCATGGTTATTTCCAACTATCTATAATAGTCTGCAAAGCTTCACAGAGTTCAAGGACGACTTCCATCATGTGTATATCAGGGCATGCAAGGAGCCCACAAAGAAATGGAATGAGCTACTTGCCTGGCCACATATGATGTCATATTCATTGTGCTTGATTCATGGCCGACGAAGTGGCGTGTTCCACCTAGCTCCGTGGTGGAACCAGAGAAGTCTGATGCATAGAGAAAAAAGGAGGAGGTAAAACTGCGAATGGTGCAGTTATCCGAGAAGAGAAGGAACAAAGTAGTAGTAGCAAAGGCGTAGGAGGCATGGGATGCTGCGAAGGTGACAGAAGAGCAGTAGAGGGTAGCTAAGAATGATTGTGAGGGAGAAAAGTAACCTTTGTTCGCACAGGAGATAAATCTAGAGGAAGGTGGCGTGAACCCATAGACAACATCCACAAAACTAAAGTGACAACACCCAAGAGAGTAGGTGGGGCCGCGGAATAAGTTGAATGCCTCCAAGACTTCTTTTGACCCAATCACCCTCACTAAGGGAGATCTCCATGACATAGGGGAGATGGTGTGGGACATCACCGTAGAGGCCCTCCAGTAGTTTGCGAAGGAAAACCAGATAGTGTTGGGGGCCCTTCGGACACATATATACAAGTTGCACGGGCACACTCCTCAGGCTCATACTGTATCAACCAGCCTCACAGTAGGCATGACCATAGCTGTGGAAATGTTGCGTGCCCAAATGAACAACACCATATTGCTACCAAAGGGTGCACTGGTTGTAGGAAATGAAGCTGATAGGCCTGTGGTCAATGCACTGAAGGTAGTTGGGATAAACATGGTTTCTCTCCCTCGAGAGATGCCCTATGTTCTACAGAATGGAGTGACTGCAGAACTGCGGGCCAGGGAGGGCCTTTCGCTCTAGGTGATGAGCGAACAATGAATTAATATTGAACAATTAAGCCTACAGTGCGATGAGGTCATGACCTAGAATGGACAGCTATTGCAGGTGGTTGAGGAAGCCTGCTAGATAGTCCCTGAGTTGGCCATCCCAGCAAAGGAACTAGTGGAGGCACGCATCTGGAGGCTAGCAGCAAGGGCGCTCAAGGAAAAATAAGAAATTGCTAAGGTTCAGCTGGAGCTGAACCTTTAGATAGCTGAGCTGCAATTGAAGGCACAACCTTCAATTCTGCCTAAGGTGAAGGAACAACATGCCAACGCCATTACACCAGGAATAGCAGAGACCAACAGTGCAGTGAAGTACTGCACCAAATTGTTTGAAGAGTAGTTTGAGGTCATCACCACACTACAAGAGGACCTGAACATATAATTCTTAGAAACAAAAGCACGCGAGCTACAACAATAGTACAATGAAATAAAAGGGACTGCACAGACGATGGCCCTTACACAAAGGCTTGTATGAATGCAGCAGGAAAAATCACTCAAGGAGCAAGTAGACGTTGCGTGGCATAAGGAAGCTATCTTGAAGGTGCGCGTATAACCATGGATCGATGAGGCGTTCATCATTAGAACATCGATTGAAGCCAAGCTTGTGCAGATGTAGGGAATGTAGGAGCAGGTGCAAGGCAGTAGTTCAGCTACAGTAGTCTCTGAACAACGCATCCAGGAAGTGCAGCAGGCAGCTACTCGGTGCACTACCGATCTTGCAGCAATCTAGGCAGAGTTGGGAGGTCTCTGCGTGAAGGTCTTCGCACTGACAGAGTGAATTTAGGGTGAGTCACGATGTTTGTGTTGGGGGCTTGTTGGGCGCAAGATCCCCCAAGGGAAGTTTTGGGGCTTAAAGCCTAGATTTTGGTTAAAAGTTGTAAATCCGATGTAAAGACTTCGCATTTTATGGGAACAGAGCATGAGGTTGTAAATGAGTCATAGGGTTGTCTTCCCTCAATTTTGTAATGTAATGTAGACTTTAGAGATCTACCCATGGTTCGCGGACCATGGGACTATATAAATAGAGTGAGGCTCGAAGTAGAAGGAAAAAAATAGAATGGTAAGGAATGATGAAGAATTGAGTCTTGTCTGAAGTGTAGATTCGAGTCTTTGGGTCGTAGAGTAGGAGAAGGCACTATAGCTGAGTGCGTAGAGGCCTAGTAGTTCGCAACTAAGTGCACGGACCCCTGCAGTTGAGTGTGCAGGGTGAGTCGAGTTTGTAACTATTGAAGCATTAATAAAGAGAAGTTATACATCAAATATGTGGATTTATTTCCTATTTTTTGTATCAAATATATTGGGTATAAATTCCATTTATGTTGTCTATATGGTGTGCAAACAAATAAAACTATGTTGATGAAGTAAATGTGAGATAAGGTATCTATTTATGTGAAGTTAACTAACAATTGTAAGAAGATAAGTAAGATACGTGGTGTAAATTGGGGAAATAGTGCAGATCACTGCCCTAGCAGTGCGAAAGCATCTCAGCCCCTAGTTGGGGCTGCGCAAAAGGCAATCCTAATGGATCGCAAAGGTCTCATAGGTCAAGACATTGTGCGAAGTGACTTGCTTTAAGGTAGGCACAGTTGGACTGAATTGACCCCACAGAAATCTCAAGGATGAGGAAACTTGGTTCCAGCATCCCCCCATACTACTTCGGGTGAGACTTCAATCTGTGCACCATGGGATGATGCCGAAAGGGCTAGTAGTGTAGGGATTTGTTTGGCTAATTAACTCTGAACCTGGGTCAGGCCCGTTCAAGTCAACAATTAGCAATCTAAATTTTCTTTTCTCATTAAAGTTTGGAATTGAAAACACTTAATAGAGAGCTCTTTCTTCTTATAGAGGGAAAAATGATGGTCAATAAATTGAAGCAAAATAAATGAATGATGTGATGACAAAACTTGTGACTTGGATATGTTTCACCCTTGGAGAATTTACCATGTATGTAGAAAATCCTTTGCGACTTTGTTGTGTTTCTTTGTAACTTGTAGCAATAACTAATCATTATCCAAAACCCTAGTAGAAATAATTTTATTTTGTAGCCCTTTGTTAACTTCTTGTAGAAATATGTCTATCTGTTGTAGTAGTTTTGTTCCTTCTTGTAGTAAATATGTCATTCCTGTAGAAAATATGTTCTACGAGTAACAGTTTTTTTCTTCCTGTCGTAGATTTGTTTTCTCTTGTAAAAACCAAAATGAATCCTATAGTAGCTACTCCTTGCATTCCAAGAGTTTTTGGGTCCACATTTTTATTCTTTTATTTTTATCTTTTATTGATTTTTTTTCATTATTTTTTCTTTTTTCAATTATTTTTTCTCTTTCTTTTTGCATGCAAAACAAACTCAAATTGCTTTGAGTTAACTAAGTTGGCCTCCAACTATTTTTGAACTCCACGATAACATCCCACTCCCTTAAGTTTTCTTTACTTTTGTCTAATTTATGTTGAGATTGCAACAAGATGATGGAGCTTAGTGAAAAGAGTCGCCTTCACTAAGTGGGCCCACAGGCTATTTTTGGCGCAAGTCTATTTTTAGACTATGTCTATTTTTATGGATTGCAGGTTGCTGTTTATGGATGATTGATCAAGTTGGAAAAAATAGATGGACTTCTATTTTTAGACCACAGCGGAGTGACACCACAGCGGAGTGACTGCTCAGTCTAAATATAGAACAGTCAAATATTATTAGCTCATAATAATATTTAGACTATAAACTTTGTCTTATTCTCTTGGAGCACTTCAGGATGAGCCACGGATGTGGTACATGCAGATCCCAGAAGGAAATACGTGGTTACCTATGGGATGACTAATATTTTCATGCAGGACTTCAGTTAGAACTCAAGTGAGTTGAGTTTAGTGGGCTGGAGGTGCAGTTGATGGAGTTGTGTTCAGTTTAGCTTTGTTAAACTGGTTGTATTTAGTCTAACTGGCAAATAGACTAGAGATGAGTTGGGTGAATTAGTTATTAATTAATTCACAAGTTATTAACTCATAATACAACTATGAATACATCAGTTAACTCAGTTGCATGTCAGTGCATGTTTAGTTCAACAGGGACAGGTGTTAGAGAATCAGATTGCTATCAGTTGTGACTATAGTTGTGCATGAGTTCTTGCACAAATCAAGGGATTGAGTATG
>APFE030772292.1:0-76460 GCA_000404065.3 Pinus taeda | reverse complement strand
AGAAGAAGTGGATGCCACTGTTTATCGACAGTTGGTGGGGTCGTTGATGTATTTGGTCAATACACGACCTGATATATGTTATGCAGTTAACCAGCTTCCACAAGCAATGGTTAAGCCTACCAAGCTCTTCTGGAAGGCGGGCAAGCATGTATTGCGCTACTTGAGAGGCACATCGGGATATGGTTTGTGGTACAGACAGGAGGATGAGGTGAAGTTATGTGGCTTCACGGATGCAGATCAAGAGGCCGAGTATATGGCAGCAAGGGCATCAGGTACCATCATATCAGAGATTGTGTGCAACGGAGGATCATGTTACTTTTGTACATTCCAACGGAGGATCAGGATGCTGATATTCTGACGAAGGCTCTCACCAGGAGAAAATTCGAGTACCACCGAGGCAGGATGGGGGTTGCTGATAATCCATATCTTGTCGAGAGGGAGTGTTGAGATTGCAACAAGATGATGGAGCTTAGTGAAAAGAGTCGCCTTCACTAAGTGAGCTCGCAGGCTATTTTTGGCGCAAGTCTATTTTTAGACTATGTCTATTTTTAGACATATGGATCATGTCTATGGATTGCAGGTTGCTGTTTATGGATGATTGATTAATTTGGAAAAAAATATATGGACTTCTATTTTTATACCATAGCGGAGTGACACCATAGCGGAGTGACTTCTTAGTCTAAATATAGAACAATCAAATATTATTAGCTCATAATAATATTTAGACTATAAACTTTGTCTTATTCTCTTGGAGCACTTCAGGATGAGCTACGGATGTGGTACATACAGATCCCAGAAGGAAATACATGGTTACTATGGGATGACTAATATTTGCATGCAGGACTTCAGTTAGAACTCAAGTGAGTTGAGTTTAGTGGACAGGAGGTGCAGTTGATGGAGTTGTGTTCAGTTTAGCTTTGTTAAACTGGTTGTATTTAGTCTAACTGGCAAATAGACTAGAGATGAGTTGGGTGAATTAGTTATTAATTAATTCAAAAGTTATTAACTCATAATACAACTAATGAATACATCAGTTAACTCAGTTGCATGTCAGTGCATGTTCAGTTCAGCAGGGACAGTTGTTAGAGAATCAGATTGCTATCAGTTGTGACTATAGTTGTGCATCAGATCTTGCACAATCAAGGGATTGAGTATGCCAATGAGTTTGCCCACGTATTTTCCCACATTGTAGCTTGTGCTCACGTGATTTTTCCAAGTAAATACGAGTTTGCTTGAGCCATTATCATTCATTCTTATGCAGGTATTGAGCAGTGGAGGCAGGCAAGCAGCGGAAGAGATTTGGAGATCAGATCTGAGCTGTATTGTGTGTAACAGAGGTGGAGATACTTGTGAGAAGTATTATGCTGTGTAATGTTACATGACTCAATCATTAATATACAGATAGTTGGGGTTTTTAGCGAGATGCTTTCCCCGGGATACATACTGTGTTAATGTGTGAATGCTCTTGATGTTTTATTGTTATTGATGCTGCTATAATGATGATCAACGTAGAGGAGCTTATGTATTGTGTATGTTTTCCGCAATAGTACATGATCAGGATAATCTCTGTTGAATATGTGTTAAATTATTCAAAATTTCTACAATTTATCTCCCACATGTGTGGCTGTCCTTTGGAGAATGGCTAACTGACTTGCTAGATAAGACTGAGGCTTCCTGCTATTAATTTTGGCTATGAAAGACCTTTCCTTCTCACACTTTTAATGTTTTCGCAAGCTATAATAGGTTCAAAGGGTGTGGTTAGAGAGTTTCATACATGTGCCTTCACATGAGCCTTTTTTTTTTTGTGTGTAGGATGTTCCTATAGTTGTGGAGGCTACCTTTGATGATCTTGAAGCTACTTGTGATAATCTACTTGAGGTCCTCTAGATTTATTTGATGTTGATGTTGCTCTACTCCTGAAATTATTTTGATGTGAGTGTTGTAGATGATCATATGTCATTTTTAAATAGAAGTAAGGTTGTTGTGCATGTCTTTGGTAATTTCTTGAGAAAGATATGTATTTTTTTAATGTTCTCTTACTAGTTGATGCTTGATGATGTAGGTATTTTGCTGTAGGATAAAATGCAATTCTGCTATAGAATAAAATGCACGGTGTATGGAGAATGGAGATACCCTCAAAGGTCTTCCTGGGACCTTTGCAGACTGTAAGATTATCTGCAGTCATCACAAAGTTACATGCATGTCCATAAACAATAACTAATTATCAAATCAAGACAGATTCATTACCTCAAGCCTCCATGTAGATTTGTTGCAGAGCACAATGCAGCTAGGCGGAAGTCCCCTGAGCTGGATCCAAATCAAGTCTAGCACATAGAAGAGACAAACATAATCATAGCATACAACCTTGATAATTAATACATGAATATATAAAAGACATCTAATTACACATAACTAAGCTACTTAAGCTAAAAGGTATTGGACAAACAACTAAATGAATGATAGTACCAACACCATGGAGTAGACAGTACATCTGCAACTCTATATTAATGTTGGAATAGTGATTACAACCATCTATTGCATCAACCTTCCCTTACCCCTCTAGCTCCTCTCTCTCCACCCTTCTTACCAACTTCTTATGCTTAGACTTGTGGCTATGCTCGACAATCAAGTAAGTTATCCTTTCAAATGATCCAAACTCTATCATAATAGCCCTAGCTCTACTTATGTAGCACTCCAGTTAGGGTTGCCAATTTCCTCCATGAGTTTCTTTAGGTAAAAGCAATGATGTTTCCATGCTTTTGAGCTCTTTCCCATTTACCTCCTTCATTAGGATTAGAAATCCCACAAATAGGTCGAACTTTATATGTTTCTTTGATTTTCTGAGTAGATTTAGGAGGAAATAGAGAGATATTTATGAGTCAGTTAGCTCCTTTTACCTATAGATTATCATTAGGATCCACTAACACTTTCCTCAAGCCAACAAGTAGAGTTAGTAGGGTCACTAACACTCCCTTAGGCTTATAGAGAATCGTTATAAAGCATGTTGTCAATGTATAGAAAATGTTAGTGTGGAAACAAGGCCTGTGATTTTGAAGATTGCTTAAGCCATCATGTCTTTCTCCTCTGAGCTGATGAGGAGGTAATTTTGTTGTATAATAGATGCCCCCTAAAGTGTGAGATCAGAGGCTTTGGCGATAGCCGAAATAATTTACTTAACTGTAATTTTCCTTCTTCGACAAAGAGAGAGAGAGAGGACCAGAGATTCGGGTGGTACGGAAACCTTATACAACACTTATATATAAAACAACTAAAATCATGTCCTGAGTCGGGCATTCCCACGCTCAGTAGCTATGTCAGATTTATTTTCTCATAGAAGAGATATGATGATGCTAGCTGCCGATAAGAAAAATGTGGATCTGGTGTCATAATGGGATCATTCTGATGAGCTGTCTCCAAAAAGCAATATACACAACTTGGGAGAGGAAACAAGGCTGAGTGATGCAAGCCTCTACCCAAGGTCTTGATTTCTGCTTCACTGAACATCATAGATCGATACATGTGAATATATGCATTGATGTCAAACATGCACAAAATCATCTGATTACCAGTCAATAATGGAGATTGTTAATAGATGTGAGGAATGCCACGAATAATGGTGATGGTCTCCAAGGTGCACAATACAATCTAGCGAGTGTGAAAAATGTTTTTGTCATAAAATACCCATAGAATCACTTAAACAGGAGCCAAGAATGAGAACTCCTGATCAAACACAAGGTGACCTACCACTATTGTCTACAAGTACCAAGGCACTGAATGTGTTTTTGGGTTGTCTTCCTAGATAGAGTGTTGAAATCGATAGGAAGATACTTGTCAAAAGGTAGGCAATAATGCGTCCTACATCAATCGACACGAAACAGGACAAGAATAATTTGTTTTTTGAGGAATCTTTGAGCATTGGGTCTAAATGACAGCGGGCATGATGAAAGTATATACTTGATGGGTTGATGGAGGAAACAAAAGGTTAACCTTTGAACAATAGAATGCACGACAATGGTTTTAACCATGCAGAACTAGACTCATGAACACCAAAGAGTGTTAGGATACAGAGATGCAAGAACATGGGTGTATTTAGGCTAAACTCGTAGGATGGTAGGATTCATATTGAGAGGCTATCACAAGGAAGGTTTATCTGAGGGAGTGCCATGTTCAAGGGAACTACTGCTACCAAACCACACTTTCTAATACTGAATACAGTTGTATTGTCTACTTTTACCCATCTGATTAGTTTAGTGAGTCAAGACGGGTAAACTCATCAATTGTTTCATATTTTAAGAGTCTGAAAAGGACCACAAAAAGAGTGACTTTATGCCCTATCTGATTAGTTTAATGAGTCTAGACATGCAAACTCATCGATCTTTTCATGTTTAAAGACTCTAAAAAGGATCATAAAAAAATGACTCTATACCTCATCTATGTAATTTAATGAGTCCAAACAAGACAACTCGATGGTCTTACCATATTTAGAGAGTATGAAAAGATTGTAAAGAACGACTCCAAGGTTGTCCCTTTGTCATAGTTTTTAACTGGGTGTGACAAACGTTTAATAGTATACTCGGAATGGTTACTTTTCCATGAGTTAATCTATTGAGTCTGGATTAAGAGAAACCTATGTTAAATAGATGTTTACCTCATTTTGTTACGCGTACGAGGAGATGGACTAAAATCGTTTTTTGTCATGAATTTTTAATGAGTCACGTGACAACAAACTCAATACCTTCATCAAATTTTAACGAGTCAAATGAAGAAAGCTCCAGGTATCTTTTTCAGTTTAGTGAGCAAGGAAAAATAGGTAAAAGAAATTCGCATTCCTTCTTCGTAGATTTAACGAGCCTGAAGAAGCAAAAAATTTAGGGATTTTTCAATTTTAAGAGAGAGAAATGGTCCAAAAAAGCAAGTGCTCTAGCTGCTGCTGTAGATTTTTAATAAGCCTGGTGATGAAAACTTGGGATTTTTTAGTTTAACGATTGAGAAAAGTACCTAAAAGAATGCTTGGGTCATCTTTATAAGTTTTTAACGAGCCTTAAGAAAAAAACTCAAGATTTTTTCAGTTTTATGAGTGAGAATAAAGTGCCTAAAAAGAATGCTCTAATGATCATTTTCAATTTAATGAGGTAGAAAAAGAGCGAGAAAGAGTTGCTCGTACCATATTCATATGTGTTTAATGATTCCAAATATGACAAAATCATGGATTTTTCAATTTTAGAGTGAGAAAATATCCCATAAAAGAAAGCACTCATTTGAGAATTACATTCAGTGATTCACTGCTTTTCATTCCTGAAAGTACTTTCATCAAAAAGGGGAAAAAAGTATTAAAAAGTAGCAATTCCTATACATATGGGTTCATGCATGATAAAAAATCATGGGGATTGGAATACTTCTTCTTTAATGATTTCAAAAAATCATGTCTCCAAAAGTAAATATAAGGAAGTTCTTTGAGCTTTCACATTCACCAATTTCACTATTTCAGAACTGTGAGAGCGTTTTGGAGCTAAAGAGGAGAAAATTTTCCATGGACCATTACAGGAGATTCAAGAAACCATTTGAGGTGTTGCTAGTCCAAGTTAGAGGAAAAAACCTTTCTCTGTGCATTTCTTAACCTTTCTTATCAGTTTTTGGGGTGGATTCTTGCAGATCTAAGGAGCCCTAAAGCAGTGTTTGTGCACTAACGTCCTCTCGTTGGCCTATAGGTAGCGTTAAACACCCTATAAGACCTACTGGAGGGCATTAATCCTCCATGTGTACCACTAGGGGGAGTGTTAGAGATTGAGGGCGCAGTTTAAAACCCCATGCAGTGATTCCTGAAGTTGTATTGCCCCATTTTGACTTATTTTTGTGTTATTTTGCACAGATTTTAGGCCATAATGACTATCCTATGGAGAGAATGGGCCCATGATATCTAGGAATTGCTGATGCGAAATGATCCAATATGCATACTTGCATTGCGCTACTGTGGTTTACTAAAGTATGCAAAGTTGGAGCTGATGAAAGGGCAGGAGGATTTATTGAGATGGATTATCTACCGCTAGGATGAACATGAGCAGGTGTTTAGGATTGTATATCATGAGATGGCTATTGACTGTGATGACATATACTTTTTAAGTGGTTTTTCGTGCCATGGGGCATAAGAAAACCTCACCGAGGGTAGGCCTGATCCATGATCCACCCTATAGCTGGTGCAATCCTAATGCATCCCCGAGAGTGGACTTGTCAGCAACAAAGTTCCCATAGAGAGGATTAGGTCTAGGTCTATGAGGGCCATTTTATGGTTGATTGTGTGGTTGGCGGGGTCAAAGAATCCCCACGTTGCAACAAAGGCCCAACTGTTGCTTGCAATTGATTGTTTGTAGTTGCAGATGTTCAACTAGTGTGAAGCAATGCTTGGCTAGTTGAAGGCAGAGTTAACAGCATGCAAGACTCGAACCCAACAAAGTTTTGTGTATGGTACTCTCATAGTCTCATTCATTCTTGAGAGGGTACCTATTATGCACCCAAGGATGAGCTTAGGTCCCTTTGATCCGAGGGAGCTGAGATAGGGGTGATGGTCATCACTCGATCCTTGCATGGGAGGAGGACCAATCCGACATCTCTTCGAGGAATAATTCTTCCAATGGCTTTGTGGCCAGATCATGATGATTGATGACTATGCTTATGAGGGCATGGACTTCACCCGTGACCTTGACTTGATGCTGCCACCTGAGACCAACTGGGGTCCTCAAGGTGGGAATGATTTTTGAGAGCACTTCAAGTATTTTTCAGCTTTTGAATGTTTATGTGATGCTTTTATGGGTGAACAAGTACTGACATGAAGCTTCATGCTTAACATAGATGTGGTACCATTATGATTTGTAGGCGAACCCCCCCATATGAGACGAGGAGGCCAACTACTTGCTAGGGAGGTGATGTCAATAGTCTTTGCAAGGTTCTGAGGAACCTGGAGGGCTTGAGCATGGGTGTGCCCCCCCTTCTTCTGAGGGAGATTCTCGCTCATATGGAGCGGCACACAGTCGATGTACCTGAGCATTTTATGGTTTCTCTTCGGAGGATAGCTAGAGTGTCTTTAGCATTTCAAGAGCAGTAGGCTCTTTTTAGCAGGTGTTTTGGCATAGCCAATGGGTGTTTGTAGCTAGGCTTAGTAGCCATTTTGTACTTAAAATATCCAAGTTTTGGAATATTTCGATGTAAAATACTAGATTCTATCTATATATATGTATACAAACATTTTGGTATTTTGATGGCGTAAATGTTTTTTAAATGTTTTTGTAAAATTTTTAACTCTGTAAATTTTTACTTTTCATGCATGCTTCTATAGTGAATGATACAGATGCTAATATACCACATAGTGTGGCAATGAATCAACAAATGTATTAAATTATGTAGGAATGTGTTCATATGTGATAACTTCAAATTGACATTCCAAGAGTCGTACCCTTAAATAATGATGTTGCAAGGTTGGATTACAAATGTGATAACAATTTGTCAATTGCATAACAACTAGCTAAGAGTCTAACCTAACCACTAGATTGGAGATTTCCCTTGATGACGCTTCAGTGAGAAGTGAAATTATGGACATGTACTGAGCAATATTGTTGGTGGCAGTACTATGAAAGACTCCCTCGGAACAAAACAATTTCGACTTAGGTGTGTAGATGACCCAAGCAGTTGGTGCAATGTGCCATGTGTGATGACTGGCACCATCTGTGTATCCTACATATGTTAAGGGTAACAAAGACATCTACATTGCGAGAAGGATGTATGAGAAAAATACTCCAATAAATACCAAAACAATCCAATCACACCAAAAAAGGAAGAAAAACTTATAAATACAAAAAATTACAAAGCACATGCCCAATGCAATACTAGGCATAATACTTTTTCAGATAGAGCCCATTTCTGGGCTCAACAAGTGAGACTCCTTCCCAGTCTTGAAGTTCATATGCCCCTTTTGAGGGGGCTCTCTTGACGACATAGGGACCTAGCCATAAGGGTTGAAGCGTTCCTACCCCCAAGAGGTCATGTTTTTTATCATAGAGAAAAACAAGATCTCCCTCTTGGTAAGAATGAGGCTTGACCTTTTTTTCATACTGGGCTTTTACCCAGCGCTTGTGGGCCTCGAGTGCTAATTTAGAATCTCGATGGGTTTCATCCAGTTGATTAAGGTATAGCAGGCACTCTTCTTCAGTAGTAGTTCCATGGAGGAGTTCAACGACTATTTGTAGGGAGGGGATCTCACACTCAATTGGTAAAACTGCTTCCACGCGATAAGCTAGTTGAAAAGGTGTAAATCCCATGGCAGTCTTTACTAAAGTTCGGTATGCCCATAGCACCAAATATAACATTAGATGCTAGTTGGTTTTATGATTTCATACCAACCTATGGATCATGGTTTTTAAGATGCCATTAATGGCCTCTACTTGACCATTAGCTTGGGGGTAGTAGGAGGATGATTGATCCTGATGAAAACCTAGGAGCGATGTTAAGTCAAACATCATGTGATTCTGAAAATGAGATCCATGGTCTGTAATGATCATGCAGGGTAAATCAAAGAGACAGATGGCCTGATTAAACAGGAATAGCCCCATGGTTTCTCCATCGACCCGGTAGGTGGGAAGGGCTTAAGCCCATTTCGTGAAATAGTCCACAACTACAATGATATAGTTGTGTCTAGTAGAAGAAACAAGATTGCAAGTTACGAAGTCTATCCCCCATTTGGAAAAGGGGACAATGGAGATAACCGGGTGTAGTAGGGCTGAAGGAGTGTGCATTTTCTTTATGAACACTTGACAAGGATGGCATTACTAGATGGCTTTGACACAATCTTTGAACAAGGTCGGCCAGTAATAGATTGTGTGCAAGATTTTATGTGCAGTAGATATGCCAGAAAGATGAATGCCACATGCCCCAGAATGGTAGTCATTTAAGACGTGTTCCACCTCTTCATGAGTGAGGCAATGTCGAAGAACTGTATCCGCACCACGATGATATAATGTATCATTAATCACTAGATAGTGTCACGCTTGGTGACGGATGCGATGACGGTCACCTGACGATATCTTAGGGCAAAATTGTTGTGATTTGAGGTAGATAAGAATGTCACCATACCAAGGGTCAGTGGTGTTAATAAGATAGATAGCTTCATCTGAAAGAAGATCATAGGCTACCTCATTAGGATCGACAATGGGAAGATCCGACAAAAGTTCAATGAATACTAAGGAGTTCTTCACCTTGGCAGCAGTGAAAACCAAATCCAATTGTTGGAGGATCATGATCCATTTTAAATATTTTCCTCCAATTACTTGATGAGACAAAATGTGTCTCATGGGATTCTCCAAGGAAATGATAGCAGTTTGTCATAGTAGTATGTAGTGTTGGAATCGATTGACAACAAAGATGACTGCAAATGACAACTTTTCCACATGTAAATATCTAAGTTCGGGCCCAGCCAGGCCTTTTGACAGATAATAGATCACATGTTCACTCTGGTCATCATGAGTTTGAACCAAGAACATTCCGAGAGAGGATGGTGAGGCTTCCAGGTATAGAAGAAAGTCGTGGCCATAGTTGGGAGTGCTAAGGAGTGGGTTTGATATAAGCACCTTTTTCAAGGCATCAAATGATTGTTAAGCTTCATCATCCCACATGTTGGGTAGCAGAAGCCCTGCGCAACTATCATGGGGCACGAAGCCCGCAATTTTGGGTAAAGAGAGGGTAAAGATTCTGTGAGAAGCACAAAGTACTGTAATAAGTTGAAGTCAAAGGGTAGTCCACCCAGAAATAATGTAAAGAAAGGTAAGATGAGTTGGATCGCCCATGCATCGTGGTTCATGGAAAGCTATAAATAGAGTGAGGCTGTAGGGGTAGAGGTAGCTAAGTTTTGTTGTATGATCTTGGATCTGAAAGGTGACGAGTTGTTGAGGAGAACAATCTGAAAGCGTTTGTAAGTCCGAGTCGAGGGTTTGGGGTAGTAGAGAGAGGCTCTACAACTATGTGTGCAGAGGCCTAGAAGAGTCTACAGTTGTGTGCACAGACTCCTGCAACTGAGTGCCCAGGGCAGATCTGGATGTATTGGTGAAGAAAGTAAATAAAGATAAGTTTCTTTGGTAATTCTGTGTTAAATCTTAAGTATCGTGGATCTAGCTTTTTGTATGGTTAATATCACTATTTGATCTATGTGCATATGCTTACATCTTGAATACATGTGAATCTGTGTTTAATATAAGGATGCGAACTGGGTAAATCTGATAATTGTTTTCTTAAAGACCCTACTAAGTAGATTTGATTTATAATACTTCATCGAATAGATTAGATCTGTAAAAAGTGCACTAATAATTAGTAAAGATTATCCTGGGGACAGGTCTATGCGAAACAGAGCAGCGCGACACTGTAGAACAGTGCGAAAAACCTCCAGACCACATCTAGACATCCCAAGGGTGCAGACACCTGGTTCTAGCACCCTCCCCTGCTACCTCAGCTAAGAATTTAGTCTGTGCTCCGTGGACTATTGCTGAAATGGCCAGTAGCTGTGGGATTTGTTTGGCTAAATAATTCTTCTGAACTTGGGTCAGGCCCATATAAGCCAACAAAAGGTTTCACTGTCGGGACTGGGATCTACCTAAGGGGTGTTTGATGTTGGAACACTAGAACCCTACAAAGAAAGAGATTAAAGAGTGGTGGGATCTAAAACTCCACAAGTTCGTAGTTTAGGAAAACAGAAATCCACGGATATTGGAGGAAGAATGGTTCGACCTCTATATATACATAGATACTCACGAAGTCTTCTTCGCGACATTTCCGATAAATCTGTACGAGTGGATCGTCAGGTTAGCTGACAATGTGGGAAGGTGCAGATTGGACTAGCCTATTGTGTGGACTCTAAAATTGGTGCGCAGGCTAGAAGCTACTGGAGATAAATTCGCATGCATAGTAGATCATTGGCTGGATTGGGTAATAGGAGGATTTATCAATGAGTTCACAATAGATACAATTGTGAGCTATAGTGAGGCAAAAAGGTGGTTTCTTCAAGGACCTTAGGATAGGCATATCAAATCATTGAATACTTGGATTAAGTTGTTGTTGTGTGAAAAATAGATTATGCACGTTTATTGATGTCTGGAGTAATGTGGAGCAGAAGAGGTTATCGCGGAATAGGAGGGGTAGAAAATAGTCCTTTGGTCTCTATTTCACGGGAAAGCGAGGAGGAGCTTGTGAGGTTCTCACCAAGAAGTGTGGTCCAGTTGATCAAGGAGCACTTCCCATTGATACCACCTCTATCCATGCCACCACTCGCTTCACCTACAACAAATCTATACACACTAACCTCGACCCAACCTCTGATCCCACCACCACTAAAGGTCGAGATGGCGAGTGCAATCAAGCTACCAATATTCAAGGGTGTATGGAATGAGGAACCAGGGTGATTCTGGTTTATGATAAGGTTTGTATGGTATGCCCAAGGCAGAACAGATGAAAACATCAAAAAGGCCACCCTATTTAGTGTGTCGCAGGACCGTGCACTAATGTGGTACATAAAATACTTGACTGATCATCCGAATGAGGGGATAGAAGTAATTCAGGATGCGCTAAACAAAGAGTTTGCCTGCCCAAAATTAGAAACCTAGTAAGTAATCGTGTTCAAGGAGATCATAATGTTGCCTAGTGAAACTTCGTGGGATCTAAACCAAAGGTTAAAAACTACTATTCCCGAAGCTAATATGACCTTGACAAAAACGCAACATTGACGTGGTTTGTGGTGTCATTGACACCACATTTGAGGATGGCTCTGTCACAATGAAAGATCTCAACCCAAGCAGAGGCACTGGAGACAGCAATGAGGTTGCACAAAACCCCAATACCAGATCCAAGGTTGGGAGTTTAGCAAATCCACATGCAACTTAAAAACCTGAGTTTACAAATGCAAAGCTTGAAGCAAGGAAGGGTGCTCCGACCGGAGACAATTATGGAAGTAGACTGCATTAAATGCAAGAGTCAAGGGCATGATAAGGACCACTGCCCTATTGTTGGAGAGATAAATCCCCTCTACGGATAGAGGCGATCCCTACTAGCCCAGAATGGGTCTAGCAACAATCAAACAATGCTATCACGCAAGTTCCTAATTACAAATAGAAGGTAGGTGATGAAGACCTACTTGAGATCCAACGCTTTAGTTTGTAGAAGAGACGTCGCCCACGTTCCTTTGCCTTGGCCGGTCATGATCCTCCACTATCCACGTGAATGGACACCTGCACACAAATAGAACAACACAAACACAAGCGTGAAATCTAATATATGCAATTATACATCAGTCAGGAAGGATATAATTCAACATCAACCATTACAGGTACAACGAGAATGGAACCATAATGATAGTCATCTATTATTAATAATCAGCAAAGGAGAATACAACCAACGTCCTGAAGTCAAGTCCCCCTTTGGCTGGGTGCTTAGCTACACAAGTCTTGCAAAAGCTTGAAGGGGTGAGGGACAAGATCTCTCTCTCTTTAGTGACAAAGTCTCCTTACTTAGGTAAAGCCTTATGGATACAAAGAAGGCTTCTTGCAACTCCAATCTTATGATATCTTCCTTTCAGCACCAGTATTTCCACTAGAGTCAGAACTAGAACTAGCTTGCTCAAGCCATGGAGACAAGCTTTTATAGAGGAAAAGGAGGAGATAAGGTCAATCCCAACAATAATGGATTTGGCTTCATCACTTGGAAACTTCCATTTAATGGTGGAAAACTACTTTCCATCCAAGGAGATTCAAAGCCAAACCATCCTCACTTAACTTAGAGTCAGTTGGTGAATGAGTTGGACAGAACCTTCGTAGGTTTGATTAGTTCAAAACTTTGCCCAAAATGGTTGGCGCGATTGCGACTCTGGGATAGAGCGCTAATGGCGCGCCCTTTCAATAGGATTTTCCCCATTGGCGCGGGCATAACACAGGGTACCAGCACTAATGCAAAAAAGGGTTGTTTTTAAAGGAAATGAGCAGGAGATGTCTTAAGGGCATATGAAGCTCATGTTTAGAGTTGAATAAAGAAAGTGGTTTCAAGTCTTGTCACTTCTCACAAGTCCCGGAATGTGGTCTCCAAGGTGCAGGAGAGGGGTAACAGGGACGGTGAAAAATGGTGACAAATTACTGTGTAACAGGTGCCCCCTAAAGCATGAGGCCCGAGAGAGAGAGGGGTGAAGTGCTTTACAAGAGCATGTGTGACTGAAAACACTGCCGCCAGAGAACCTGCGAAAATAAGTACAACTGATATCTCAAGTACATGATATATATGTGGTATGGACGCAGCCATCCGTAATAGAGTATAAAAACTGGATCCTAGGCATGGACGCAGCCATCCGATGAGGATCTATGAATGGACTCAGGTATGGTCGCAGCCATCCAATGAATGAGTCATGTAATGATTACAATAATCCACAAAATGCAGCCCGGATCTCAATATGCACAATCCGAGGTCTTGCGCTCCAACTCGACCCGAACATAGTACAAGTTCAAGCATGTGAATATAGGAGTCGAAGTCAAACATGCATGAACATCGTCTGATTACCAGTCAATGATGAAAACTGTTAACAGACGCGAGAGGTGCCACCAATAATGACGATGGTCCCCAAGGTACTATAGGTACAATCCATGGCGTGTGAATCAATGAGCCAGTGTCGAACACCCGTAGAATCATCCGATCGAAGGCCAATGATGAAAACCTCGCGTCGAACACGAAGAACCTGCCATTGAGGCATGAAGGCTGCAAGGTACCTGAAGGGAGTCTCCAGGTCACCTTCCTGGATAATGAGTTGAAGTCGACAGGAAGTGATCTTGATCGAAGGTGGGCCATGATGTTTCCCACATCATCGACACGAGACAGAGAGAGACAATATGTTTTGTGTGAGATATCGGAGGGAGGTTGAGTATTCTTGCAGAGGTCAACTTCTCTTGAACATATCGACGACACAATGAAGGATTTGGCAGTATTTGAGGTCAAATGATCAGGGGTCATGATGACAAGACGATGAGCAGATGAATGGTCAAATAGGATAACCCAAACCCATGGAGGCAAAAGTGAAGCGATATGAGATGTCCCCACCCAGACATGAATGTAAAAAGTGCCATGTTCAAGAGCGACATATTGCCGATGATGACGATTATGATTCCTTTATTCCCCCACCATTTCTGGCGAATACCTCGGTTATTTTTGGATGGCAAGCTTCACGGGGATAGCATATGCTTGAGGGGTGCCATTTCGACGGAATCCGATGTCATTAAGTTTTAATGAGTCTGAAAAAGGAAGAACTCGACGCCTTTTCATGTTTAGAGAGTTTGAAAAGACAGTGAAAAGAAGACTCCAGGGGTGTCCTTTTTCATAAAGTTGTGTCTCTCGAGCTCGAAAAAGTATAAAATGATGCTCGAAAGAACCGCCCGATCATTACGACCGAGGAGTACTTTTCGTAAATAGTGACATTGATCCGAAAGAGTAAAAAAGCGACCGATATCACGTCGTTTTGTTCCCATTAACGAACCTGAAACGACAAAGGTCTGATGATCTTTTCATTCTTTATACGGTCGGAAAAGAGTTTAAAGACGACCACCTCTTATTTACGTTTAACGAGTCAAGAGGAACAACTCGATAATCTTTTCATGTTTAGCGAGTCAGAAAAGAGCTGAAAGATGACTCCATTTTTATTCTCTGTAGCGAGTCAAAAAGAAAAACATACTCGGCAATCTTTTCATTTTTTACGAGTTAGAAAAGAGCTTAAAGGTGACTCGGGTATAGGTTCATTTTTACACAAGCTTGAACCATGGAGAACTCTGCTTGGATTCGGTTTCATGTTTACAGAAGCTTGAAACGAAAAACTATGCTTGTTATAAGTTCGCATGCCCCCAGCATAATGACGCAAAATGAGGTACATGCCCCCCAAGCTTCATTGCATTCAACAAAGTGGATGGAATGAAGGTTCACTTTCAAGATCTTGGAAAGACTCGACTTGTATTTTACGAGATCTTAATCAAAAGACTCGATTTGGAAAGGGAGTTGTTTCATTTTTTAATGAGGTTGACAGTAAAAGAACTATCCTCATAACCCTTGTTTCATTTTTTAACGAGCTTGACACAAGACAACGAACTGTGCTCCACCAGTCCCGGTTTCATTTTTTAAGGAGCTTGACAAAGGAAAGCGAACTATGCTCTGCCAGACCTAGTTTCATTTTTTAAGGAAAATGAACTATGCTCCACCCAAACTTCATCATAATGAACATGAAGTTGGGGCCTCCAAGAGTGGCTCTCCCGGTGGGAGTTCAACATCTTGGAAGTCAGGACCCAATGCCCTCAGGACACTATGCACGAAGGCGGCATCGCTGGATATAGGTATGGGATAGGTGGCCACGTAGTTGATTTGCGGGGGGGGAAGATACAACTGGTGGAGAGAAACTAGGAGGGGACGACAACTGCATAGGAGGCATCAGGGGACTAACGAATGACAATTGATTGATATTCACCATTCTTCCATCATGTGGAAAGCAAACCACACGGAAAAGCGAAGAGACAAGGGCCCCCATAGCATAAACATAGTTGCGACCAAGGAGAAGACTAAAATCTAAAACACCTTGGGTAACCAACACGTCGATATAGACGGTTTTACCTCCCAAAGTAATAGGGAACTTCGGGAGGACTCCTAGAGATGGACAGGCTCCTCCGTCGAAAGCCAACAGATTCTGTGTGACCGGCCTGAGCTGCAAGGAACCTAAAGCTTGCCAAGTAGTGTATGGCATAAGACTGACCGACGCACCTTCATCCAGAATAGTGCCAGGTACTGCCTTATCATAGGCAAGTACCGTAATCTGGAAAGGCACATGGGATGGAAGGCGGAAAGCGTTCAGGTGACTCCAATCAAAGGAGATGGCCAAACTACTTGGTGGGGGAATTGTATGATCGCCCCCATGCTCCATAGGAACTGAAGAGGGACTTTTGGGAGCAGCTGGGATAGGAGAGTCATTTCCGGACTTAAGGGAATCTGAGGAGACGAGAAGAACATGGGAATTATGCCCTTCCAAAATAGAGTGATCGGTTGGTGAACTCGAGTCGACACTCTTTCCGACCAATAGTTGGTCTGGAACAGGCTGGGCAGAGCCAGGTTCAGGAAGAGGAGGTTGGACAAGAGAGGAATTTGAACCAATCTCGTTGTCAGCAGGGGGACGATCTGCAGCTGCAGAAAGACATTGGTGTCCAACGGGAAGTTGGGGTGAGGGAGCCGCGAGAGTTTCCAAGACGTCGGAGGCTTTATCCATGAGTGGACAAAGGTGAAGGGGATGATTTCCTTCACAAAGTCTACAAGGGATTCGAATCTTCCCTTTTCCCTTACTATCCCCAACTGATAGGGTAACATCGTCGTGAGATTCAGAGGGCGATGAGGGGCGGGCCGGATTGCAGGACCATACTTCTAAGACCTTGGGAACGCCAGGACAATGGCAAAGAAGGTGTTCATCCTTGCACAATCTACAAGGAAACTTGACCTTCCGCGGAGGAGTAGAAGGTGGCCCGACTTTAGGTGTACTCGAGGGGGTAGTTGTGCTTTTAGCCTCTCCTTTGAGATCCTTCTTCTTCTTTGTCTTCTTCTTCTTCTTCTTCTTAGCCACCTGGTTACTCGAATCGAGACTTTCACCAGGCGAAGTCGAAGATGAGGACATAGAAGTGGGCATAGAAGGGGAGAGGTCCACCTTAGAATCAACATGAGGTTATTCAGGTGGAGGGACTGATTGATCAATAGGTGAGACGCCAGGGACCAGAGAGGTTGAGAACAACCAAACAGGCAACCCAACAGTTAACCCTGGGAGGGACAATGTTGCCATGTAACAAGCACCAACATTCCTGAGAGGAGGAAGATGACCAGGATTCCCGTCAGGGGGGGAACTTGGGTTGGTGAACCCAGAAAAAGTTTCCATCAAGAATGAAAAAGAAACCTACTCAAGCTAACGCGAACAAGACCTAACCGGGTAAATGTGAATGCGGCCGAATAAATTTTAGGACAAAGGAAATGAACTTGACCTTTTCATGTTTTAAGAGTCGAGAAAAGGACAAAAAGGTGACTCTAGTCGCCTTCGAATGTTTTGTGAGCCCGAAGTGACAAACTGCTCAAGTGAGCCTTTTCTTTTAAGGAGTCCGAAAAGGATCAAAAGTGACTACTTTGGAGAAACTAGGCAAAGGGTTAACCAGACAATTCGTAAAACTGCATATACACCTTAGCGATCATATGAAAGCCAAGGACTTTCCGTATGGCAATCAATCTTCCTGAATGCTATGTTCGGTGCGTTACGGGCTATAAGGTAGTAGACACGGCTTCCTATGGATCAAGGTTGATAACCTAGTGGGGTCTCCCCATATACTTGACGGTATGTGGGAGCACAAGTCCGTACTCGACCACAGTTGAATCACACAAGGAGGAATCACCCAACCTAAATGCAAGAACAAAAGTGACTAGGTTTAACGATGTTGGAGCACGTCTCTAGCCTAGACCTCTAGAATGTGAGCGTTAAGTTCCAATGCGTTGTTAAATTTATTCAATTCATTTAATGGTTGATCATCAATTAAGTCTCGGTTTCAAGTCCTACCGTATGTAATCTCTCAAAATTCCCTAAATGCAATCTATATGCCAAAACATGTCATTTCATTCGATGAATGCTAATTACGAGAGAGTTGAAAAGATTTCATGCAAATGAAATGATCACAAAACAACAAAGAACTTCCCTAATGCAGCTAATGGAAATTAACAAACTTTTCTTTAAGATCACTAATCACTAATCAAAGCGAAAAGCTTCTAATTCTCATTAACTAATACAAAGCAAAAGAGATTTTTCCTTTTGATGATGGCAAAATGCACTAAACAACTTTGAGAAATGACAACAAACAAATTCCATTCAATACAAGCACATTCAGTTCCCTAAAATCACAAAGAAATCCCTCAAAAACGAGAAAAGTCCCAAAGACACAAATGAGCCGTGTAATCTAGGCTCAAAGTGAGGTGACTCGGAATTCAAGTGAAGACAAAGCAAGTCACTCGAATAACGCAACAGAATGATTCACAACTACCAAGCAAGTGCAAGGGAGCAATTAGAGAGTCAACTGGACCAATAGAAGACCAAAACACCTAAGGAAGGCTCGTCACATAAAGCCACTAGATGCCCTAGGGCTAGAAATGTGAAATCGATAGAAAATGGCAAACACCCAAAGGGTAAAGCTAATCTATGCAATTGTAATCTATGGACAATTCACTTGAAAAGTATGAAAATGTAATCTATGCACAAATGAGAATTCTAATTATGCAAGTGTGATCTATGCAAGAGAATTCTTAAACACAAGATGATTCTAATGTAATCTAAGAACCAATCAATTGCAAATCAAGAAAATTGGGTGCGATTTCCAAAGATCAAAAAATAAAAACACTCAAAGGTGATTAACATTCATACAATAGCAAAAAGATGCAAAATTGTGAAAAGACTGAGAAAAACCTCCAAGTAATGACCAAAGGAAATCAAATTAAGAATTTCTCAAAAGAGAGATTGAAAACCAGTCAAACAAGAATCCAACACACTCAAGCAGTTGAAAAAGATGTGCCAAGATACAAATCCAAGCTCAGAAGGCCGGCAAACAAATGAACTGAAAAGGTTAAGAGGCCTGGCGCGACTGTCAGGCTGTAACTCGCACTAAACAGGGATTGGCGCGGGTTGTCAGTTAGCAACAAGGGCCACTAGCACGACTGTCAAAGGGAAAACCGCGCTAATAAAGTTTGCCAAGTCAAAAAGAAAAACAAGTAGTCTAAAGCTCGGTTTACAGTATCTAGGCAAGCCAAGAAGCAAGAGGCAGCAAGAAATTCAATCCAAAAAGCTATCCAAGCAAGAAAACAGGACAAAACCAAAGAGGCAAGACAAACTCCAAAATGTTCAGTCCATAAACCAAATCGGAGATTGACTGAAGTTCCTTTGATCTACTTCCCTACTGCAAAGCAATATCGTTTCAAAGGCTATTTGGCCGTGCTTCAGACTTCGTCTTAAGTTTACAAATTAAAAAACAAGCTAAAATCCCTAGCGGAGTCGCCAAATACTTGGAGAGGTATATCCCCTCTACGGATAGAGGCAATCCCTACTAGCCCAGAATGGGTCTAGCAACAATTAAACAATACTATCACGCAAGTTCCTAATTGCAAATAAAAGGTAGGTGATGAAGACCTACTTGAGATCCAACGCTTTAGTTTGTAGAAGAGACGTCGCCCACGTTCCTTTGCCTTGGCTGGTCACGATCCTCCAATCCACGTGAAAGGACACTGCACACAAAGAGAACAACACAAAAACAAGCGTGAATCTATATATGAATTAACATCAGTCAGAAGGTATAATAACATAACCTTACAAGTACAACGAGAATGGAACCAAATGATAGTATCTATTATTAAAATCAACAAGGAGAATACAACCAGCGTCTGAGTCAAGTCCTCTTTGCTGGGGGGCTCAGCTAACAAGTCTGCAAAAGCTTGAAGGGGTGAGGGACAAGCTCTCTCCTCTCTTTAGTGACAAGCTCCTTACTTAGGTAAATCCTTATGGATACAAGAAGGCTTCTTGCAAATCCAATTTATGATATTTCTTTCACACAAGTATTGCCATAGGTCAGAACTAGAACTAAGCTTGCTCAAGCCATGGAGAAAAGCTTTTAGAGAGGAAAAGAAGAGAAAGGTCAATCCAACATAATGGATTTGGCTTCATCACTTGAAACTTCCATGGAATGGTGCAAATACTTTCCATCAAGGAGTTCGAAGCAACCATCCTCACTTAACTTGAAGTCAGTGTGAATGAGTTGACAGAACCTTCGGAGGTTTGATTAGTTCAAAACTTTGCCCAAAATGGTTGGCGCGATTGCGACTCTGGGACAGAGCGCTAATGGTGCACCCTTTCAATAGGATTTTCCCCATTGGCACGGGAATAACACAGGGTACCAGCGCTAATGAAAAAAGGTTTGTTTTTAAGGGAAATGAGCAGGATATGTCTTAAGGGCATATGAAGCTCATGTTTAGAGGTGAATAAAGCAAGTGGTTTCAAGTCTTATCACTTCTCACAAGTCCCGCAATGTGGTCTCCAAGGTGCAGGAGAGGGGTAACAGGGACGGTGAAAAATGGTGACAAATTACTGTGTAACACCTATCTTCATGAACTATCTAGTGAGGGGAGGCCCGGTGCTACTAAAAGTGGAGGTACAAGCAGGACCAAGTGTCACACCCACGCTCTAGTGTGCGATTTGTCAAGGGGAAAACATACAACATATAATTGCCACCTACTAGAAAAGTATACCCATCCCGTGTAGCAATTGTATTGCAACTTTTGTCGATCAGTAGAACATGATGAGCGAACATGTCAAAGTTATGACTTAATGATGGAAAGAACCCCAGCTTACCGAATGTACACCAAAGCATGAGGAGGATTCCAAGGACGTGGCCAAGGAAGAGGGATGGGGCTTGGACGAGGCTGTAGATAGCTGATTTGTTATAACTATGGAGGGCTGGGACACTACAATCGCTACTTCACTAACCCAACCTGGATCTTGTGCCCCTATTGTGAGCAGTTTGATCATGAAATGGTAGACTATCCAACATTAATTTCCCAAATGCGTGAGAAGGGGGTGTTATATGCTACTCAAACCTAGAATGTCCAGATGATGTGATTAGAACCCCGTGAAGAGGACCCCAGTATAAATATGGTACTGAGGAGCGATGCAATCATAGAAGGCAATCTCCGACAAGAGCATGTAGAAGGCGGAAAGAGTCGTGACACACCTAGCAAGGAACTTGACTCTGAGCCAGAACAGGGGATGAAGACGCAAAAAGAAGCTCAGAGGAGTTTTGCAGAAGCCTCCACTCTAGGTAGGAGGGATCAATCGGAGCTAGGATTAGACCTCTCCATGATTACTACCTTTCTCAAAACCTACATGAAGTTAATGCGTGATAGTAAAGTTGCTAAAGGATTACAGGAGCTAATCACTAGGTGTGCTGGACCGAGCGAGCCGCCTGTAGTCTGAAAAATAAGAAGACATGCTCTGCGAACTGGATGGGAAATGAGACTGACAACACAAATCAGTGAATATGAAATGGATCAGGTCATCCTGGACTTAGATTTGGATGCAAACGTATTGCCTAAACAAACATGGGAGCGCATGGGCAAGCCTACACTACAATGGTCCCTGATTCAGCTACGAATGGCCAATCAACAAAAGTTCTTACTAATGGGCCGACTGCAAGCAGTGACCATGGACATCAAAGGTGTAAGTACACAGATCGATTTTTAAGTCAGAGATTGTTGATGATAGTAATCCTTACCCTGCATTGCTCAGAATTTATTCGGCAACAGACATGAAAGGGATCATTAATTTAAAGAGGTGGTAAATGACTTTCGAAAAGAAGTCACTGTGGGTAGTAGTTCCATTGGACCTAGCAGAAGGAGAGTGCTACATCGAACCCATGCACAATGAGGAAAGCGATGATAAATTGGATTGCATCTATTAGATAATAGCGTAAGACCAAGATCAGGTGCATTCCACGGATGATGGAAGAATCTCGTTGGAGCGCGATAGCACCTGCACAATGGATTCCGATGAGGAGACTGAGCGATGGTAGAACCGATTGCAGGAAGTTATGACACTTAACTATAATATGATGATTCAATCATTGTGACATGTAGCCATAGAGGAAAGATAACGGCCAACAAAAAATGGTGCAAAAAATGAGGGGTAGCTCATGAATTTTGGTACTTTATGTGTAGCACAAGAATAACCTTGTGCGTCAGAAGACACACCACGCACACCTAGAGGGGGGGTGCAGAAGCTCAAATGTAGAAGGCGGTTCCAGGTACAAATTGGAGCATGTGCGTGGCAACCATGTGGGTATAGAGTAATCATTCATCAACAACGAAGGGTATGGGTGCACATCTGGCGACCATCAATCCAACTGGACCTGCACAGAACAAGGGTTCGCATGGGCAAGTAGGGAAGTCTCTCTACAACTGGACAAACCAAAATAGATATAGCTCACCCTACTGGTGACAACCTCTGTGAAAAGATTCAGCAGCTCTGGGCAGCCATTATGCGTGGAAAAATACAACTCGATAAGCTAGATGAAATAGGGGCCAAACTCTGAGCACAAATTGCGAAGCTAGATGAAGCAATTGATAAGTTGCAATTAGAAGTCACCAACTATGTGAAGGAACTAATGAATGGAACGGACATGGCTGGCTCTCCTACACTGTTACAAGCAGTGACCCCGCTAGTATGGTTGTGATTGCACCTAAGAAGACAAGGATGTACAAACCGCGATTTGTTAGAAGAATCAAGGAAATGTAAAAGGTGCTTGCAGCTCAGGCTAGTCAGGAAACTGAAGACCCGCATGAGGGGTTTGCCGACCTGAATATTCGTAGGAGGCCCAGTCCTAACACCCCATGTAGTTCAAAGAGGGCGGGAGACTATAAAATATGTTGCTGCAAAGTTGCGCGACATGGCCACAACATCCATACAAAAAATGCACCTGTGTCGCTGGGGATTCGTTGCCGCGAAGGAAAGATGGAAAGCGACTATTGTAGGTATTGTTCATGATGTGATGGCCCATTTAAGGCACAGTGGAGTGGGAAGTGGGTAGTTAAGGTAGAAGATTAATTGCCAAAATCACATTTATGAGCTGCAACAAGGATGAACAAATGATTTTAAATTTGAAATCATATATAATCATAAGAAGGGTCACAGCATCACGCTTTACCATTCCACAAGAAAGACACACTGGGTTCGAGATAAGCACAAGATGAGTGAAAAGCAAATAGAAGAAATTATGTGGTTTCAGGCTTGCCAAAACATTACTGGGAAGCAATTCTCAAGGCACAAAACCATACTATAGATAGTCTGCAAAAAGCCACACTGCAAGTAGCCAAGCTCCCTAAATCACTCCAGATGCCGAAGAACACAAAGGACCCTCATATTCTAGAATCAGTAAGGATGTTTCCATGACACTTACACTTTAGCAAGTTCACAATGGAGGAAAAGGGTAAAATTGTCACAATTGAAAGTGATGAGGAAGCAGAAGGTTCTCCCATATATGTCGAAGAAGTAAACCCAGAGGAGGATCCCATCCAGCCAGTGCGATGAACCAAGTATGTTTCTCCAAGCAAGGGGAAGGCGAAGGTACCTACAAACCTGGATGAAGTCGACACTATACTCATTACCCCAGCTCTTCCAAAAGTAGTCCTAGTGGAAAGCTCAATGGTTGGTTGAATTGCAACAATGAAATTCGAAGGCTGGGACCTCGTAGATACAATAAAATTTCCCCACCTAATGGTTGATGCATGATGGAGTAGAGCATAGAGGGGATGGTGACAATGCTACAGCCAAAGGAGTGGCTATGGAAGGTGGACAAAGCCGGGTTGCTCTATCTCTAGTCTATTCCTCACTTTCTCCGAATCCCTATCATAATGTTGGTCATAAAGCAGTTGCTCTGTTTGGTTCATGAGGAAATATTATGGGTCAGAAAACCCATCCGCATCATAGCTAAACTTATTCATCGGGTTTCGAACTTTCCCTGTGACGGAAGAGTTCTTGGAAATTGCTGATAGAAGTGGTGATGTCGCAATGATAGAGAACCTGAAAAAGAAGTATAAGCTAGGGAAGGGGCAATGAGGGTATATCATTGATAACATTTTAGATAATTTGGTCCGCATCGCCACTCAATTTCCATCTGAGAAAGTAATGAGGAAATGTCATGGCACTGAGGTTCTGGTAATAGTCATTACACTCACTCAGGAATGCGCAGTTGGAGTATGGTTCAATTGATCACAGTTCCTTTGTGAAGAGTTTCTGACCAACTGTGAAGAGGTTCAGGAGGAGGGTAAGACCTTCCATTATGTGTGGCTACTCCTATCCATTATGTTGGTCGCTACTAACTTACTCGAAGATAGCCAATTTCCTATCTTGGACTTGGAGTGGCCAGAAGCTGCTAGATATGCTTCCCTCTGGGAAACAAGGGATGTGGAATGAATTCGAAACATCAAAATCTTCTGGATACTAATGGATACGAATGTGCACCAATGGATTAATGAGCTACCCTATCTGTCTAATGGGATCTATGAAAGCATGAATCATATTGTCAAGTTTAAAGCAGACATGCATCAGATCTACATCAGGGCACGCAAGGACCCCGCGTGAGCATGGACCTCAGTTCACTTTATTGCCATTGACAATGTTTTTGACGAGGTTGCGGATACCTGGACACCGACATGGTGCAGACCAAAGGCAGTAGAGCGCAACAAGGCTGCTATCTAGCAGAAAAAGGAGGAAGCTAAGCGTGTTGTGCAGCAAAATTGAAATGAATAGCTCGCCACAGAAGTTCGGGCAACTCGAGAGGTGGCACTGGCAGCATCAAGAAAGACACCACTAGGAGGGGCTATGTCAACAATGGCCAAAAGCAATCAAAAGCCACCCAATGGGACGGTCATGGACGAGCCACCAACAACTAGCACGGATTTGACTTTGAAGCGACCAGCACAACCAGAATGGTCGAAGCCATGAAAGAAGGCAAAAGCATCCAAAATGGACAACGGAGTGACCACCTTAACCGAGGGGGACCTAAATGAAATATAAAACATTGTTTGGGACACCACTCAGGATGCAGTCGACGAGGCCATGTTAGAGCAGTAGATTGTGTTGGAGGAACTTCGTAGGCAGCTACAGGAACTTGGAACAAGGATCATGCTAATAGGCACCAGCGCTACTTAGGGGGTTCCTGGTATGAAAACCATTGAACCATTGTTAAAGGCCCAAATGGCTCATTCCATCACGATTCCAACAACAACATTGATCACCGAAAATGCAAAGGACCGATCTGTGCTAGGATGACTTACAGGGCTGGGACTAAACATGGCTACTCTACCGTGAAAGTTTGCAACAGCTCCAGGACAACACCATAATCGAGCTCCATACCAGGGCTAGCCACTTCAAACAAGTACTCCAGGAGCAGAAAATTAATATCAAACAGCTGTGCCTCCAATGGGACGAAGCAGCTACATAGAAGCAATAGGTGGAGAAGCTAGTAGCGGAAGCTTGCTTGAGTGCCTATGACCTACAGATTGTGGAGGACTTGTCTATTAAGACACAAATCCATAAATTGGCTACCGGGTTTTGACAAGAAAAGGAGGAGGCCGCGCGGATCTAGCTAGAGCTCAGTTTGCAGATCGTGGACTTAAAACTACATGTTCCACCATTGACACCAGAAGAAATCCTAGAGAAACACAGGAACATTATTACTTTGGGGCACGTGATTCTCACACGTTCAATGGAGGAATGTACCGATATACTAACTTAGTCAATTGGTACACTTACCTCCCTTCGGGAGGATCTAACACATCGCCGATTGGAACTGAGGCCCGAGAGCTCCAGCAAGCTTATGATCAGATCAGAGGAACCATGCAAACCATTGCTATTATGTAGTGCCTGGCTAAGATACGGGATGCTCAAGACCTAAAAATCCAAGCCAATGATGCCAGATAAAAGGAAGTAGTGATTAAATCCCATCTCCAACCATGGCTGGATGAGGCATTTGTGATTTCAACCACCATAGAGAGCAAGGTAGCCCACATGCAGGACGAGTATGCCACTATGGAGATGGAAGAGATAGGGACTGAGGTGTCGATGACACATGTAGAACAGATACAGGGAATGATAGAAGAATTTTCTGCTAACACAAGTGACACATAGAGGCTGTTAACCGATCTTTGCGCAAAGTTTGCTAAACTAGCTGAGTGACTCGAGACGAGTCACGATGATTGTGTTGGGGGACTATTGGGTAGCAGAAGCCCTACACAATGGTCATGGGGCATGAAGCCCGCAATTTTGGGTAAAGAGAGGGTAAAGATTTCGTGAGAAACGCAAAGCACGATTTGTAATAAGTTGAAGTCAAAGGGTAGTATACCCAAAAGTAATGTAAAGAAAGGTAAGATGAGTTGGCCCACCTATGTATTGTGGTCCATGGAAAGGTATAAATAGAGTGAGGCTCTAGGGGTAGAGGTAGCTAAGTTTTGTTGTATGATCTTGGATCTAAAAGGTGATGGGTTTTTTAGGAAAACAATCTGAAAGCATCTGTAAGTCTGAGTCGAAGGTTTGGGGTAGTAGAGAGAGGCTCTGTTGCTGTGTTCATAGAGGCCTAGAAGAGTCTGCAACTATGTGTGTGGACCCCTGCAGCTGAGTGTGCAGGGTAGATCTGGATGTATTGGTGAAGAAAGTAAATAAAGATAAGTTGCTTTGGTAATTTTGTGTTAAATCTGAAGTATCACAGATCTAGCTTTTTGTATGGTTAATATCACTGTTTGATATATGCACATATGCTTACATCTTGAATACATGTGAATCTATGCTTAATATAAGTAAGTGAAATGGGTAAATCTAATAAATGTTTTCTTAAAGACCCTGCTAAGTAGATCTTATTTACAATACTTCATCAAATAGATTAGATCTGTAAACAACGCACTAATAATTAGTAAATATTATCCCGGGGATGGGTCTACACGAATCAAAGTAGCGTGACACTGCTAAATGGTGCGTGAAACCTCTAGACCACATCTAGACATCCCAAGGGTGCAGAAACCTAGTTCTAGCACCCTCCCCTACTACCTCGGGTGAGACCTCAATCTGCGCTCCGTGGAATGTTGTCAAAAGGGTCGATAGCTACGAGATTTGTTTGGCTAAATAATTCTTCCAAACCTGGGTCAAGCCCATATAAGCCAACACCAAATATATGGCACTCCCTTCTTAAGCAGGCACATAAAGCCTTTCGTCAACTCATCATAGCTTACGATGAACTATCATAAAAATTTTGCTTTCCCTTGCAAACGTTGGAGCTGCAGAACAGATTGTGGTTCAAGAAATTGAGTAATTTCCTTTAGCTTATCGAGATAAACCCTAATCCCATACTTGGAGACAATGAATCCAAGTAAGCATCCAAACTCGAAAAAGAAAATGCATTATGCAGATTCAAATGTATGTTATAAAATCAGCACCTAAGAAAGATGGCTCTTAAATTTTTTAGGCGCTACATTTGTTACTTGGAATGGGCTAGAAGGTCATCCAAGTAAGCTTGAACGACATGCTTGATATCGTGAAATGCATAGTACATGGCTCTTTGAAAAGTTGCTCCAACATTCTTTAAACCGAATGAGAGTTTTCGATAGGCAAATATGCCCCATGGGCAAACGAAGGCAGTTTTGTGTTGGTCTTTTGGTTTTATAGAAATCTAGTTGTAACCTGAGAATCCATACATGAATGAAAAGGATTCAGAACTAGCGTAGTCGTCGATGATTTGATTGATGAACGGTGTCAGATAATTATCCTTGGGACATGTGGCATTCAAGTCTTGATAGTCAAAAAATACGTGGATGGTTCCTTGTTTCTTATCGACATGAACCAGATTGGAAACCATTCCATTAAAGGAACATGATAGACAAAACCAACATGTAGCAAATTTTCCACCTCATTTTTTATGGCTTCCATTTTGCGGGGATGGACCGGTCAAAGCCTTTGACAGATAGGTTTAGCATTGTTGTAAAGCTTTATCTTATGCTCGATAATAGATAGATCTATGCCAGGCATTTTCTCGTAAGACTAGGTGAATACATCATGGAATTCCTTAAAAAGGAAGGTGAAGCTTGTAATTTCCTCAGGATTTCAATCTGCTCCAATCTAGATGTTTTCCACAATGCCTGTCATGACAGAAATATCAATGAGCAATGCCTTTGAAATATTTCCCATGTTTCCTTATGTGTCTAAATTTTTTATAGTCATATAGGGCGAGGAAATGATTTCTGGTATATCAGGTGACAGGATTTGAAGAGGCATCATGTCCAAATCAGATATCGAAACACGATGGTGTGAGTCCTCCCAAGATCGCTCTTCTAAACTCATGATTTCTCTAATAGCTTTGTTTGTAGGTAGGACTTGATTGAGTGGATCGAAAGAAGGATTAGTTATGGGAGGGGCAGTGGTATCATTGGCCGTAACCAAAGTGACCAGAGATTTAGATGCAGATTGAATGGCTTGGTAGGCCAATTCAGTTGGTGACAATGGAATTTGGTCTCCATAAGTGTCCATGTCTGAAGGAGCCAATAGGATCCATGGATCAGTCCGTTCATGAGGAATGGATGAAAGCATATTGACCATCTATGAAACCTTTGGCGGTTGAAGAGGGAAACAACCCATCAGGGAAGAAGCCTTAAGTAGACTGGTATAGACACTGATGTAAGAGTTAGGTGCACCACCTACTAGGGGTACAGAGCCACTTGGTAATGGGGAATAATTAGGGGTGCAAAAGGACAACTAGCCCACTGTGACTGCCTTTCCATCCAATGGAAATAGAATGATGCAAAAGACAGTAGACACAATGGCCGTCAGGGCATACATCCAACTACAACCCGACAAGAGATTATAGTTGAGCTTTTTATCTACGACTTCTATTTCCACCGTTACCATTTTCCCATACAAGGTGATGGGGTAGCTAGCTAGGTAACCTTTTGGGATGAAGGTGTGGCTGTTGAAAGCTTTAAGGGAATTTGATGGTGGGGATGGGGTTAGCGAACCCAGAGCAAGGCAACATGAAGGTGACATGATGCAGGTAGAAGCACCTTCATCAATGATAGTTCTATGTATACCTTTATTTTTCGAAAAGATTTGCACTTGAAATGCGAGATGGTGGGAAAGGGGAGGTTTACACTTTTCCATGTCGAAAATTGTAAGCATGAAATCCTATGGGTCAATACCACCAATAGCCGAAAGCAAATCTTTCCTTTGTGCTAGACATGTTTTTGATACTTTAAGCATTGACATAGTCGATGACACTTGTTCCAAGTCTTCTACAATGCTGTAGTTTTGGCAGCACGTGTAGATGTGTTGTGCATTGTGCGTCAAAGTGCCCCTTTAGGGGGGTGAATCACAAGGTCAGCAACCAACCTTTCGATATGCAAATCATTAGGTGGCACTGGGTTTTGACTTGAGGAAGGTTCGTCTGCATGAATGATGGGAGCTCTATAGGATCTGGCTCTTGTTTGTAGACCTACCATTTCAAAGGTGTAAACAGTAGAGGGTCCTTCACCAACTGAAGGATGTTGTGAATCACCATTTTGCCCTTGCAGGGGTCAGAGTTGGTTTGCAATAAGGCATTTCTTCTTCAGAGCGAGGGAAGGATTATTCAGGACAGCAGGGGTCCTACAAGTGTCCTTTTTAGTAATGAAATCTATGCATTCCTGAAGATGTGGGCAGTGATATGTCATGTGGTCTTCATCACAGATTTTACAAGGGAATATAGTGGGTTTATCCTTTCCATCTTTAGGAGGTGCAACAACCTTCTACTTTGGGTTTTGCTGCTTTGTTGACTCCTCCTCAGAAGGAGCGATCTTTTTCTTATGCTTGTTGTTCTTACCACCAGGTTTTTGTGTAGACTGCACATAGTTTATCACGGTGGTAGGAAGAGTAGTCTATTTGGTAGAGGGGTCCATTGACATTTGGGAAATGTGACCACTAAGTTGTTTTACATCCGCCCCAGAGGTTGCATCGATAATTCCATCGATGTGTGCTCCGGTTTGCTGAGTAGAGGAAGCATTGGAGTTGCGAGGGGCATTAGGGATTACGTCGTAAAGAGTGCTAGACTATGAATATATCAGATCTATGTGTTGCGCATGACATATGGATTGTCTTCTATGACTGCACCATCTAAGGTGTCATCCTGAGCAATTTGGGGGAGTAGAGACTTGCAGAACCAATCCGCTAAGAGATAGTCTTGGGGGGGGGAGCTTTGACTAACCTCCACCTACATCTCCATTAATGTATATGATCATAGATGTGTGTGGTGGTATCCTAACGTAATGAAGTGGGAAGTTCTATCCCAGTCTCATAGCGAATGGGTAGCTGGAAGTGCTTTAAGAATTCCATTGCTAGAGCGTCAAAGTTATTGATTGATGCGTGTGGTATCTCGATTTACCACTTGGCTGCATTGCCAGTAAGGGTGTAGGGAAAAAGACATAACCAGATACTATCATCCACTAGGGAGTTAGAAACACACCAAAGATGATAGGTGGTGATATGGGTACCCAGATCCTCCCCTTGTTTCCCTTCGAACTTAGGGATGTCTCTCGGTATTTTATGTGGGATTGGCGGCCAGAGTAAGTTATGATAGATGGGGCCATTTGTAAGTTTGTACAAGTCGGGGATATCCAATGTTGCCAAGAAAGGAAGAGTGTGTGATGCCCTCGAATCAGACCAAGGTGATTGTTAGGTAAACTTGACTCAAGATAGAGTTAAAGTTGACCAAATTAAATGGTGATGGTTTTAGGGCACATGTTATTGTGCACCCATAGTATTCTGCCCATGGTATTATATGTAATGGAGCTTATAAAAGGCTGGAAGGACTTCACTGTAATGCAAGACTTGGAGGTGAGTGGTGAAGGCTCACTTGGTCAGATTGGCAAGGTTTTGGCCAATGCTAATAAGATCTTATTAGGTTGGGTTTTTCCCCAAATTTGGGGTTTTCCCAGATAAACATTTGTGTTTATGTGTTTATGGTTGTTGCTGGTTATTTTTTATATTTATTCCTCTCAGTAATTATTTATGTTATGCAGTAAATTTCTTTACAACTGATATCAAAGCCAGATATTGGCTTCAAAGGGATTCTTTGATGCCAGGGGTTTATAGTGCCTGATGACAGAAATACAACTTTTTTACAGATCTGGGTCTGAAAATAATGGTGGAACAATCATACGCAGAATAACCTCAAGGAGAATGGGCAGAAGATAGTGCCATCACTGCCAAGGATCACAGTGCATTTGTGATATTTACCAGTTTGGAACATGCTGACGAATTGTTTAGGATTCATGCGGCTATTTAAAGAAGGTTGAGAGATACCTTTGGTAATACTAAAATTCAAGGCTGATTTTGTTCAGAGCTTTTTTCGTAGGAATCGATAAGGGATATTTCCTGTGTGTTCTATGCCATGTTGAAAGATGGAGTAGGCGTGGGCTGCATGTAGGTCAGCAGAAGAAACTTGTTCATGCGGCTTTGAAAATTGTTCGTTGTATGCTATGTGAGGCCACCGGTGCTGGAATCTATGAAGTTCTTGTTGGGCTCGCAATTGGAGTGGTTTGATAGAAGTTTTTGAGCAAATCAAATTTAGAGAGGAGGATCAAAATCGCAGCAGCAATAAACAAAAAAAATTAATGAAGTAAAAATTATTGCATGTAAATGGGCATACTACTGTAAGACCTGGTAAGGGATGTGTACCTCTCGGTGATCACCAATAAAGTTTGGCTTAGACCTAGGTGATATGGGGGATGTCAGGTTGACAATACCCCGGGTAAAAACTCTAAGGGGGATAAGAGCTAGAGTGAGTAGGATTGTCTCACTTAGCAGTTTTGGATGGACTTAGTCAAGGAACCCCAAGTCAAGTTTAAGGGGGGAATTGTTAGGTAAACTTGACTCAAGAGAGAGCTAAAGTTGACCAGATTAAACTGTAATGGTTTTGGGGCACATGGTATTGTGCACCCATAGTATTCTGCCTATGGTATTATATGTAATGGAGCTTATAAAAGGCTGGAAGGACTTCATTGTATTGCAAGACCTGGAGGTGAGTGGTGAAGGCTCACTTGGTCAGACTGGCCAGGCTTTTGGCCAACGCTAATAAGATCTTATTAGGTTGGGTTTTTCCCCGAATTTGGGGTTTTCCCAGATAAACATTTGTGTTTATGTGTTTATGGTTGTTGCTAGTTAGTTTTTATATTTATTCCTCTCAGTAATTATTTATGTTATGCACTAAATTTCTTTATAGTGATGACATATGAGTTGAGG
Source organism: Pinus taeda (assembly GCA_000404065.3). Classification (NCBI taxonomy): domain Eukaryota; kingdom Viridiplantae; phylum Streptophyta; class Pinopsida; order Pinales; family Pinaceae; genus Pinus; species Pinus taeda. The sequence continues at coordinate 44,551 of APFE030772292.1, read as the reverse complement.
ATCCTTGTGGTCCTCCCATCGTTTGATTCCCAATATTATACACAGGTTGCGTGGTATAGTAGTTGCCTTGGGCTATGGAATTGTAATGTAGATTTCCATGGGGATTGTGATGCTGGGATATAGAATTTTCCCCAGGATAAGCAATGCCCCCTTGACTCATTTGAGGTTGTGAGTAGGGTGCCCCCATTGATTGGTTGGGACCTCCTTGAGGATTCGTACCCGCAACAGAACTAACCATATGTCCTTGACTGGCATAAGGGGTATTCATTTCAATTCCATCGCTAGAGCATCAAAGGTATTGACTGATGTGTGTGGTATCTTGATGTACCACTTGGCTGCGTTGCCAGTAAGGGTGCAGGGAAAAAGATGTAACTAGATACTAGCATCCACTAGGGAGTTATAAACACACCAAAGATGATAGGTGGTGATATGGGTACCCATATCCTCCCATTGTTTCCCTTCGAGCTTAGGGATGTTTGTCGGTATTTTATGTGGGATTGGCAGCCAGAGTAAGTTATGATAGATGGGGCCATTTGTAAGTTTTTACAAGTTGGGGATATCCAATGTTGCCAAGAAAGGAAGACTGTGTGAACCCCCCAAATCAAACCAAGGTGATGACATATGAGTTGAGGCTCCTTGTGGTCCTCCCATTGTTTGATTCCCAATATTATACATAGGTTGTGTGGTATAGTAGTTGCCTTTGGGTATGAAATTGTAATGTGGATTTCCATGGGGATTGTGATGTTGGGATATAGAATTTCCCCCAAGATAGCTAATGACCCCTTGAATCATTTGAGGTTGTGAGTAGGGTGCCCCCATGGATTGGTTGGGACCTCCTTGAGGATTCCCCCACATAGAACTAACCATATGTCCTTGACTGGCATAAGGGGTATTCATGTCAACCAATTATTGACCATGCATGCCTAAAAATAGAGGGGGAACTGTTCCATTCCTAACCGATATATGAATATTGGGAGTTCCCCCTAGATACTTGAATTTTTATGGTTAGAACTATATAATGGATGCCAACCATATTGTTGGCTAAAGGGACCTGCGTTAACTGTACTATATTGAGATTATAAGGAGCGTTGTATGTAGCACTTGTAGAAGGTATAAAGTTTGACACTAAAGGGGTGGAACACAGAATAAACTAGGTTCCACTTGTGGAGGGTGTCATGTTAGGGTTTGTACCTAGGACAAATGGGATAGCCGGGTTCACCATCAAAGGTGTGGTAGTGATTGTCGACTAGGGAAGTGGTGGGGGACCAGAAGTACCTAGAAAGTCCCATGGCCCATGAGTTTTCGACAGGAAGGGTGGAAGTGTTCCAACTGAAGACAAAGGAGGTACAGATGCAATGAGAACTAAGAGTAAGTCCAACGGATTCGTGATCTGAGGATGTATGAAGGAAGAAATCCTGCAATAAAGAAATCCTCCGGTAAGTTTGAATCATCGGTTGTCCAAACTGATTCTGTGTGAGATCTCAGGGACTAATTTCCCAAAGATGGGGAATCCAGTTCAGTAGAGCTCGACTAATCTTCCAGAATGAGTGGAGGAAGTCCTAACAATCATCTAGATTGACGATGAGGGCCAGATGTAGCCCCGGTGGTCGATAATTTTTACCAATAAATTTTATCGTGATGTTTATTAAAGTCTCAATGATAACACTCGGGCACCTAAAAAATAAAAAATACACTAAGTGGATCAATCACCAAATAGAGGAGAATGATCCTGCCTGATAAGCACCAATCACTAGAGATGAAACCCAGTATCACAATGAATAATAGAGACGAATGGCCAAATATACAGTTACGGTTACTCTAGAGCTTCACTTGAACCTCAGATTGAGGGGCCAAGTATTCTCGTGAAGATGATCACCCTCCCAAAAACTAAAGACAGAGTAGGATCATTTGTTTTAGGTACTAGGGTAGCCCGCCCTAGTCACCTTATGTAGGTCCCTAAAAGTATGGCCACTAAGGATACCTTAGATCAAAGACACTACTAGGGGGGACATAGCCATAGACAGTACACTATGTGGGCAAGATACTTGAGTCCCCGACTCAGCTTCGAAATCGTTGAAGGGATCCCCAATACATAGAATACCCAAAGAAGTTGCAAGCGAAGGCGGGCTACCTTCACTTACAGTCTGATGTTGTCTCATATTTAGCTCCACTTTTACTAGAGTGGTCCCGATAGTATGAGTGTAGAAGGAATTTTCCCTCTTTTAATGACACTAGTTTTGGTTTTTGATCTTGGGCAGCTTACTCACACTTCCTCTCCCAAGATCCTAGCCTAAACTAATGTTTGTTTGCTCTAGAAAGAGTTACATATTGATTTTAGGTAGATTTTAAGTGTACTTTTTTAGTGTCTTCGGTAGGGGTGTTGACATATGATATTTGGTGGGACTCTGACTCAAAATCATGCAAAAGACAATGCTTGTAAACATTCAATTCGATGAAATAAGTTGTATTCTACAAGGGAGTCTTTCGTACATCAATATTTGTTCCATGCATCCTATTCATTACAACCCTAGCATAGCCGACATAAATTTTTCATTGCTTTCTAACAACTATTGAAACCAAATAATGCAGAACTTAATCAGCTAAGTATAATAATGAATAAAAAAAATTTGATTTTTCTTTTATGAAAATAACAACATTTAAGAAGAAAAGCTATTTCTTTAAAAAAAATATATATATCTTTCAGGACATAGATCTTGCAAACAAAATACAGCTACAGATCCCTTATCAGTCCAGAAGCAAGTTTCCCAACCCTTTGAGGCTAGAGACACATCTGCATATCAGAATCTGGGTGACTAACAATCTGTGCTAGAGGCCACAAGGAGTTACTGGAGGTACTAATGCACTATTTGTATAGACACAAAGCTTTATAAAGCTTTGTTTACACTACTAACCTACGTTAGTGTGTGAAAATACTTCAAAACAAGGCTTTGGGGATCAGATCCAGGGCTGAATATATGAAGGAAGAGTGTTGCAAGGTCTTGATATGTAAGAAAAGGAATGCATAAGTATAGGGAGGTCTAGAAGGAGGAGGAAACTAGGAACTTTCTGGGTAGATCAAGAACTAATGTATAGTCCCCAGCGGAGTCGCCAATTCTACTATAGGACAAAATGCATAGTGTATGGAGAATGGAGATACCCTCAAAGGTATTCTCGAGACCTTTGGTAGAGTGTAAGATTATCTGTAGTCATTAGAAAGTTACATACATGTCCATAAACAATAACTAACTATCAAAGCAAGACAAATTCATTACCTCAAGCCTCCATGTAGATTTGCTGGAGAGCACAATGCAACTAGGCCGAAGTCCCCTGAGCTGGCTCCAGATAAAGTCCTATGCATAGAAGAGACAAGAATAATCACAACATACAACGTTGATAATTAATACATGCATATATAAAAGACATCTAATTACACATAAATAGTCTACTCTTGCTAAAAAGTATTAGACAGACAACTAAATGAATGATAGCACCAACACCATGAAGTAGACAGTACAACTGTAGTTCTATATTAATGTCGGAAGAGTGATTACAACCATTTGTTGCATCAGCCTTCCCTTACCCCTCCAACTCCTCTCTCTCTCCCTTCTTACGAACTTCTTATGCTAATATTTGAGATTATGCTTGACAATCAAGTAAGCTATCCTTTCAAATGATCTAACCTCTATCACAATAGCCCTAGATCTGCTTATGTAGCATTTGAGTTAGGGTTGCCAAGTTCCTCCATGAGTTTCTTTAGGTAAAAGCAATGATGTTGCTATGATTTTGAGCTCTTTCCCATTTTCCTCCTTCATTAGGATTATAAATCCCACAAATAGGTTGAACTTTAGATGTTCCCTTGCTTTTCTGAGTAGATTTAGCAGGGAATATAGAGATATTTATGAGTTAATTCAATCCTTTGACCTCTAGATTCTCATTAGGATCCACTGACGTTGTCCCCGAACCAACAAACAGAGTTACTAGGGTCACTAACGCTCCCTTAGGCTTACAGAGAAGCTTTACAAAGCATGTTGTCAGTGTATAGACAACGTTAGTGTGGAAACAAGGCCTGTGATTTTGGCTATGGCTTCAGTCATCATGTCTTTCTCCTTTGAGATGATGAGGAGGTCATTTTGTTGTATAACATTTTTCCTTCATGTAGATGTTCTTTGGATCCGATGTTGTTATTTTCTAAGTGATAAATAATATTTTAGCAACTAACATAAGTTCTTGTAGCTGCTTGAGGATCTGAGCTATCATCTCCAAATTCTCCATGGTGGCTGATTTCTAGATCTAGAACTCTAGCTATGGTTTGGTAGGGGATGTGCAAACTATTACAGGACTGTGTCTTCCCGTAATAGTCACATAGACCCTACTAAGATCGCAATTTCCTTCAGGTTATTCCTTTAAAAATATTGATGATTCATGAGTAATATGTTGACAAGGACCATATGCCTTTTTTGTGGTGGAAGGAATGAAAATGCGTTCTTTTCATGGACATGGATGAAAATGAGAGTGGGGAAGACGTTAAGTGGTGTGGAAAATGAATGATGATGCTATGGTGGACATATCTCAACATTTCCTAAAGTATACATGACCTTTTGGCCTCTTTCTCCAATCAGATCTACCTCCTGTAGCAATTATGGTCCCTCCTGTAGCATTTCAGGACAACATCCTTTAGCATAATTATTTTATCCATATCTCTCAAATGGTAGATCAGATTGACCTAAAATGTTTTGAGTATGTTTCTATAATCCTTATGCACTTCCATATAAAAAATCTTGGCTAATGGATGCACGAATATCAATAAAAAATTAAAATGGATGTAGGTGATGGAGGCCAATTTCTCAAAAAGTGTGCACTAGAATTTACTGAAATCTCTTGAGCATGTTACCATCATATATATGCATCTACCTATTGTTATATAGTAAAATTACTTCCTCAGCATCTGAAAGGATAAAGACAGTTTGACTGAAGACATGACCAAGTTCATAGGACTATTTTCCAAGGTAATGCTCCCCATGAACTAGTAGCAAGAGTTAGAACACTCCTTATGCATTACCCAAAGGCGTTATTCCCTAGGCTAACTCAATGTGTTTCCTAAGGGACAGTGTTACCAAAGTTTTGTGAGATTTTGGAGGTCAAATACTGTTGAGTTTACTAACTAGTATTCCACTTTTTACTGAAATGTCAACTCGAATAGCAGGAAACGTCTACCTTCAACATATCTAAGGATATTGCCATTTCTAATGGAGTCTAATGGAAGGGGAAAGGGAAATAAAGCAAGAAACATCCTAGGTTTTTCCAAAGGGAACTCATGAGAGAATTGGCAAGGATAAACCTCTCATCATCTATATATTAGATACTTGGGCATTTTGAAAAGGTTGAAGGATTGTCAACTAATTGTCGAAGTTTTGTATGAGATATAGTTGCTTTATCACCAAGAGGTTAAGAAGAGAGAGAGTGAAAGGAGATGGAGGATTAAGGAAAGCTTGATTCACCAGATGTTCTAAAATCATTATTTCCTATCTAATAATATAGACCTGCTTTTGTGTTGTCTACTTGATGTTGCCAATGTCGTGATTGTTTACATGTTGATTTAGTACCATTGTTTATGAGTACTTTAGATGCATGTCATTTTCATATATTTATATATTGATGCTTTAATTTTCAGATTTTATATGCTATAGTATTACTCTCCATCTTGTTTATGTGCAAGTGTTGATCTAGGATCTAGCAAAGGGGTCTTCCTTTCTTGTTGGGATGGGGTCTTCTAGGTCACATTTTGGGGCAAAAATCCCAAGTTTTGATGGGTAAAATGTAAAGTCTCAGCAAAATGTGGTTGTAGAGAATGTAGATAATTAAAGAGTCATAAAGGGTTCTACCCTTCTTTATGTAAGTTGAGTCAACTTTTTGAGGATCCACCCATAGTCCATGGACCATGGGATTGTATAAATAGATGTGTCTTAGAGAGTTTAAGGCAAGTAATAGAGGATGCAGAAAAATGTAATGGGTTAGTAGAATGAAGATCATAGAAGTCTTAGAGGAGAAGGAAGGCTCTACAACTGTGTGAGTAGAGGCTTAGAGTAGAGTTTGCAGCTAAGTGTGCTGACCCCTATAGCTGAGTGCACAGGGAAGTCTCGAGTCTCTAAGCAGAACTAAATATTAATAAAGAAGATTATTCCAGAAATTCCTGTGTTTATCTCTCTACTTCTGTTTTATATGAATGCGCTTTATGCTATGATGAATGATGGGTTTATGAAATAATGAGGTATTGACTCATAACTTTGCTTGATCTATAATATTATGTGAATGAAACTAATGTTAATTGTTTACGTGAAGATTATCTTGTTGTATGTTGAAGTTATCAAACACTTAAGCTGATTTGAGTAATTACTCGGTTAGAGTAATCTCTGATACGCGTAAGTAGTTGACTCGCCTATTCAAGGTCTGTGAAAGATAGTCATAGATCTTCGTAGAGTTCTAGAGGTTCATTAGAGGGAGTTCTATTGATAAGCCATAAAAGTCTTATAAATCTATGTGAAGATAGATTTAGGGCACAAAATGACATTACACTGATCTTTGGGTGTGGTAACTTGGTTCCCACATCCCCCCATACTACTTCGGGTCAGACTTCAGTCTGTGCTCTGCTAATTGATGCCGAAAGGGCCAGTAGTGTAGGGATTTGTTTGGTGCACTTAACCCTGAACCTGGGTCAAGACCCACTAATCCAACAAATGGTTTCATTGCCAGGACCTGGATCTACATAAAGAGATGTGTGATTTTAGATCACTGGAATCCGACAAAGAAACAAATTGAGAAGTGGTTGGATAGAAATATCCACAAATTCGTGGAACAAGAAAGAAAAAATCCATGCCTAACGTAAGAATAGTGGTTGGAAAGATACCTATATATATAAATACACAAGATTTTCATCTACACCTTCCCGATCAAACTATACGAGTGCATCTCTAAATTAGTAGACAACCAAGGAAGGTGCAAGCTTTACGGTCCAATAATGTGGACCTCGGAGCTAGTGTGGAGGTTGGAAGCTTCTGAAGATAATATCGCACGTGGTGTCAATCAATGGCTTGGTCGAGTTATAGGAGGATTTGTGATAGTATTCATGGTCGATAACTTAGTAAGATACAAAAAAGCAGAGCGCCACTTCTTCAAAGGACTGCGAGTAAGTATTTGATATCTTTGAATACTTGGATTGAGATGCTCTTGTGTGAAAGGAGGGTTATGCCACTACCTTGATGTTTGGATCTATGCAAAGTGGAAGAATCTTTATAAATTAGTAAGGAGTAGGTCTTGAATATAGCCCACTGATAGAACCCCCTTTGAGCGATGAAGAGGGAGCAGTACAAGCCTCACCGTGAAGCTGTGTATAGTTGATAAGGTAGGGCTTTCCACGAATACCTCATCCACCCACACCACCTCCACCTTCACCTCCATAGCATACACCATCACCCACGTTGCCACCACCTCTTCCGCCATTCAACATGTCGAATACCATGAAGCTTCCCATTTTAAAGGGCTTGGGAAATGATGACCCAAACCAGTTTCTGTTCATTGCGAAGGCTGTATGGAAAGCACAAAATATTACATAAGATCATATGAAGAAAGTGTAGTTGGTTACTACTCTATAATATTGCATGTTGACATGGTACATTAAGTACTGCACTGATAACTCGTTAGCATCATTAGCGACACTCAGATTGCTCTAAACAAGGAGTTCTAAAGGCCTAAGTCTAAAACTCAATCAATAGTGTGGTTCAAGGAAATTGCGATGAGGATTGGTGAAGCACCCTGGGAGCTAGATCAGAGACTAAAGTGCATAGTCCATGAAGCCAATATGAATCTCATAGACAGTAAGCACCATGAATGGTTTATAAACATGCTCCAGCCTCACTTAAGGATAGCTTTGTCACAACAAAAGTTAGGGACTCAGGTGGAAGTGTTGGAGATCACAATGAGACTACATGAGACACCTATCTAGGATGTAACGTTGGGAATTCAAAAGATTCATGTGGAGTTGTAGAATCACTGCTTGGAGTTTTAGAGCTTGAAAAAGGAGAAAATAGCTCGACTAGAGGTGCACGAAGAAGTTTGGTGCGTCAAGTGTAAAAACCAAGGGCATGATAAGGATCATTGCCCAGTTTTCATGAATTATATAGTAGGAGGAGGGCCCATGCCTTGAGGTAGGAAGCCCTAGAAATACCAAGTACAGGGCCCGCACTGTGGTGCGCTATTTGTCAGGTAGGAGGAAAACATGTAACAAACAATTGTCACTTGCTACAAAAATTTCTGCAGACACCGCAACGGTTATTCTGCAATTTTTGTAAATCGGTAGGCAACGATGAGCATAATTGTCATAGCTATGAATTGATGATGGAAAGAACGTCTGATTATAAAATGAAAATAGAAACTTAGCCTCTGGATCAAGGTGCTAGGGAGTGCACATAGGATATCAGGGTCACGGACGAGACCAAGGAGGAGGAGGACCTAGTAGAGGTCGGGGAAAAGTTATTTTCTATAATTACGTAGTGCCCAGACACTACACACGGGAGTGTCTGAGCCATACACACCATGCAATAGAAGAATGACCTATATTGATAGCTAGGATGTAGGAGAAAAAGGTAGAGCCTCAACAACCTACCGAAAATTTACAGATGGTGAGGGTTGAGCCCTACGAAGCAAGATGATGACTGGTGATGATAAGGGAAAGAAACCTAAAGAAAGTGAGTGGGTCTTCAAGGCTCCATAGAAGGAGGTTTGATTTGATATGGAACATGTGAAGGAAACTTTCATGGCAGAAAAGAAAAGCTTCACTGAGGCTTCTACCTCAGGAAGTCAGGATAACTTATCTGAAGAAGTTGAGCTTGATATGCTTACCAACTTTTTGGAGACTTGTATGAATTTGTTGTGTGATAGCAAGGATGTGAAATGGTTACAAGAACTGATAAAAAGTGTGTTGGTAAGGAAAATACATCTAAAGGGCATCACACAATCAGAAATATAGGAAGACACAATACAAGAACAAGGCACGAGATGAGGTTCACTACGCAAATAGGAGAGTATGAGATGGATCAACTTATTTTGGATCTGGGATCAGACACGAATATTTTACCTAAAAATACATCGGAAAGAATGGTTAGGCCTACACTGCAATGGTCTCCAATTCAGCTAAGGATGGAAAATCAACAAAATATTATCCCTATGGGGAGATTCCACGGAGTGGCACTAGATATAGAAGGTGTGAGTGCATTGACCGATTTCAAAGTGATAGAGATTGTTGATGACATCAATCCATACCCCATGCTCCATGTGATTGATTGGGCTATTGACATGAAAGTGGTAATCAATTTGAAGAAATGAAAGATGTAATTTGAAAGGAAATCGCTCCGTGTAGTAGTACCATTGCACTCTGGAGAAGGACCGTGCTATATTGAACAAGTCCATGATTATGAGGAAAGTGATGATGATTTGGACCAGATCTATAAAATAATAGCATGAGATCAAGATTGAGTTAATATGATAGTTTATGGATGCAATGAATGGGACCATGAAAGCTCCTACACATCATATTTAGATGAGGAATTGGAACACTAGCAGAATATGTTGCATGAAGTATCTACGTTGTGCTATAATATGATGATTAAATCGCTGTGTTGTGTATCCTCGGAGGTAAGAATTTTTCCTTATTATGATGGTCTAACTGATGTAGATAAATTTTTGGATGCATTTTAAATGGAATTTCCTGAGAAGCATCGCTTCCAAACACTGGATTTGGAGCTACACGCTACACTTGCAAGGTAGTGGGGCACGCACAAAAACAATTTTGATGAATGGTTCAAGTAGAGGAGAATGATGAGATTGCAGTTTGGTCACCCAAAATTTTGGATAATAGAGAAATATGATGGGAGGAATGATCTGCGCAATCATTTAACAAAATGGACTAAGGTCTATGGAATAGAGCTGCAACTGGAGTGGGTGCATATCTTTTGTCACACTTTGAATATCATTCCTATGAATTGGTACTTGGAAATAGAGCTCCGCTATGGCACCGCAGAGTGGGATATTTTAAGAGAGGGATTTTTTATGACATTCAGCTTTGAGGATGGGTTTGAATGCATTGATGACGCACTACAGGAGGTTAAAGCAATGATCTTTAGAATACCACAGGATCCTTTGGAATTGGTTCAACCAAATTGGAGCACCCAACTACGCCATGTGTTGGAGTGATATAATGTGACTGCCAAAGAAGAAGATGAGGATCCAAGGAACATTAATATCCTAGAGGCAAAAGGCCATTGTGAAGTTGAAGGACCGTAGAAAGAGAATCTAGATATCATCACACCACTGAAAATTGGGCAGGTAAACATTGGCATAGAAGCAGAGCCGAAGTTTGCAAAAATTGGGCACTATTGAGATGATGCAACAATAGATAAGGTTGCTGAGTTATTCCATGAATATCAAGATTTGTTTCGTACCAAATTTTTAGACCCAAAGGGTATCATAGGAGACCTGGGTGTAATGAAGATTACCTTGAACCAGACATGAAGCCAATTAAGCAGAGGCCATATTGCCTTAATCCCATGTATAAGAAAAAGGTCCCCTTAGAATTGGATAAGATGCTGGAAGCAGGCATTATTGAACCAGTGGAGGAATCCAATTGGGTGAGCCCAATGGTAGTCCAAGAGGATAAGAAAAAAAGGAGAGATATGAATTTGCGTAGATCTCAGGAAGCTTAACGATGCCTGCGTTTAAGATCATTTTCCAACATTGTTTATAGATGAAGTAATGGTTAATGTTGGAGGATAGGAAGCATATTCATTCACTGATGGGTTCTCTAGATACCATCAGATTAAGATCGTGCCAGAAGATAGGAGCAAGATTATCTTCACGATAGAGTGGGGATGTTTCCAGTCTATAATAATGCCTTTTGGACTTAAGAATGCACTGACGATATTCTCACGCGTAGTCATCGCAACGTTCAAAGAGTTCATTCACAAATTTTTGGAGGTATATTTTGATGATTCAATAGTGTTTGGACTGGTAAGTGCCATGTAGCTAGTTTGTGCTTGATGATGGATACATGCCGAATGTATCAGATTGCACTAAACCTAAAGAAGTGCTTGGTTTGCATCCCTTTTGGGATCTTGAGGGTCATGTGGTGTGAAAGTAAGCGTTAATGGTGGACCCTACTAAGATTGCGGTTATAGTCAATTTGAAAGTGATAAGGAGTGTTAAACAGCTGCACGCAACATTGGGCCATACTGGGTACTATCGGAAGTTCATTAAGAGTTATGCTCAGATTACTACACTTATGGAGAAACTGCTGAAAAAGGATGCTACATTCTGTTGGGATGAAGAATCTCAATGAAGTTTGGATGTATTGAAGGATAAAATGGTCACTGCGCTGATCCTAGTCTCCCTAGATTGGAAGAAGTAATTTGATGTGAATGTGCATGCTTCATGTATTGCACTAGGAGCAGTGCTAACATAAGCTATTGAAGGAGAAATGGATCACCCTATAGCGTTTGTGAGTAGGAAGTTGTATAAGGCTAAAAATAATTACTCGACAACAAAGTGCGAAGGGTTGGCTATGGTGTACATGCTCTAGAAGTTTAGATATTACCTGCTAGGCAGACATTTCAAGATGTACACAGGCCATTCTGCATTGAAATATCTAGTTAATAATCCGGTGTTGGGGGGAAAATATGAAGATGGATGCTGTTGTATCAGGAGTATTATTTTGAGGTAATTATGAAGCTAGGAAGGTTGAATGTAGGGCTAGACCATTTGTCGGACATTGAAACAGGAGAGGAGCCTACCAATTTGGAGGAAGGGCTACGTGACGCACAGCTCTTGGTGGTGCACGTAGCGTATAATCACTTTGCTGATATTATCCACTTCTTGACTACATGGATAGATCCAGAAGGAAACATTAGTTAGCAGAAGGAATAATTGGTGGTACACATGGCAGACTTTTCAATTATTGCAGGGCATTTGTACAAGATGGGATTCGATGAGATACTTTGACGTTATGTTCTTGATTTTGAGCAAACTAGTACCCTCACTTAAGCTCATGGAGGAGCTGTAGGTGTTGGATTAGTGGGCCCTGGCCTAGGTTAAATGTTAAATTAACCAAACAAATCCCTACACTATTGGCGCTTTCGACATCAATCTAGACAGCGCAGATTGAAGTCTCACCCGAAGCAATATGGGGGGAATGCTAGACTAAGTATTCACACCGAGAGATGGTAGTGATGTCATTTTATACCCTAGGTATGCCTTCGCATAGATCTATAATACTTTTAGAGATTATCAATATACTTCTCTTATTCAGCCTCTAGACCTTTGCGAAGGTCTATGACTGTCCTTCATGTACCCTAAATAGGTCAATAAACCACTTACGCACTTCTGTAATTACTCTTAACTCTATATTTACCTAGATCATCTTAAGTATAACATGCATTAAGATGTTCTTCACGTAAATAGATATTATTACTTATGTTCATATAACAATGTAAAACATACAGATTTGTGCATTAATATAACATTAAATCATAAACCCATTATTCAACATAACATAATCGCATTCATTCATAACATAAGTAATATATCAAACATAGATATTTCTAGATTAATCTTCCTTTATTATTGCTTCAGATCTTCTTACAAACTCTAACTACCCTTGCATTAAGCTACAGGGGTCCACACACTCAGCTGTGGACTTCTACCCTAGGCCTTTGTGCACATAGCTGCAGAGCCTCTCTTCTACTCTAAGAATATTTTCTCATAGTTCTTACTGACCCATTACATTCATCATCAATGACTGAACTACTAAAACCTACCTTAGACTCTTCTAAGACTCTCCTTTTTATACAACCCCATGGTTCGTGGACCACGGGTAGATATTCTAAAGCTGACACAACTTACATAATGAAGGGTAAAACCCTTTTATGACACTTTACATCTACATGCTCAGCGACCATAGATTGTAGAGACTTTACACTTTACATAAAAAAACTTGGGCTTTCTACCCCAAAACTTGGGATTTTAACCCCAAAATTGACTCTAGGGGACCTTGTCCCAACAAGCCCCCAACATAAATATGGTGACTCGCCCCCGAGTCATTCTATTGGCATGGAGATCTTGTTGCAAAGACATCCCAACTCCACTTGTAGCACTACAACTTCAGTTGTGCACTGTGTAGCGCCTGCTTGACCTATACCGCTAGCTGCTCCGTTGTTGGTCTTGTGTTATCTGCCTAGATCTTCTGTTGTCTTATTTACAGGCTGGCCAACTTCTCCCCAATGGTGGAAAATAGCACATAGTCCTCTTCTAGCCAAGGCTCCAATCTGGCCTTAAGGACTGCCTCTTTTAGCTTCGCTGCTTCTGCCTGCTCTTTAGTTTCTTTGCCTCCTACAGCTTTGCCAATCTCCGTGTGATAGCAATGGTGCACACTGTCTCTTTTGCTTCGTCATACTATGGCTGCAATTTTTTTATCTCAGTATTTAACCTCTATAGGTTGGGATCTTCCTGCAGACTCATAAGAACCTCTAGTGATTGCTCGAAGAGCACAGTGAATTCCATCACTGCGACATCTACTACAACAACTACATCTTTGACTACTGCCTCACGTTATTCTTTGACCTATGGTGGAGTTGATGATTGTACCCTCAACTCAAGCTCTGTAATCTTTAGGTTTAGCTCAAACTAAACCTTGGCCATCCTTGTCCGTTCATCATGCACACCTGCAACCAACTTCCGAATATTGGCATCCACCGGTGCTTCTTCTAGGATATGTAGTTCCGAAATGGTTCTGCATGCGTCCTCTATAACTGTTGTGGTGTGCTCATTCTTCTCATGAATCTTCTTCTATGTATCTATCACTACCAATTTCTTAATGAAAATCTATCCATTGTTAACCTTTTGCTTGCTGATCACATTTAGTGCGTGCCGCTCTCAGGCCAGAAGTTCAACAATCACACTTGCTTGCAGTGTGTGAAGGAATTCAATTGGGAGAGAGGCCAAGTTGAGAACAATGTTCCTCAAAGTAGCCTTGCTAGGATTTTTCTTTGTGCTTAAGGCTTCATCAAGCAGTACAATAGCCCGGGGATCCAGAGAGCAAGCCATCTCCACTGCTTCAGTTGTTCTTGGTGCCAAACTAGTTGACGTCATGCTCCTCTGCCCTACACTTGCCTACAATTGAGTAGTTTAGATTTGCAGCTCATGCAAAACCATCTGTATGGCGACCAAAGCTTGCTTTTTCTGTTTCTCCAACTATTGTAGCAGTTCTACAGTCGTTTCCCTTACCTTAGCCCCAATGTCATCCAAGTCACCCTTTGTTAAGGTGATCAGGTCTAGGGACGACTTAATGGCCTTGGTCTTCTTCCATGGCTCTTCTTTCTCCTGCTCTCAATTTAGCTTCACCTGGAAGGGTGTTCTCTCCTGGTCTCCACCACCCTATTTGAATCACTCCCCATCCTCTATTTGTGGCAAAGGAGATTTTTAGCTTCTGTTAGAGTCACACTCCTCCTCCCATTCTTTCGCAACGCGCTCTGCTTCTGCTCGGGATTTTTCCTCAACCTCCTTCTTCCACTTTTCAGCCAAATGCTAAATTTTCAACTAGGCCTCTTCCTTATTCTACTTCTCTGTAGACTTACTAGACCTAGCAGTCAAGTTTGAAGTTGTGCACCAATCTGATGGCCATCGCTCGAGGACTGCTGCGATGGCATCATCCACCGCTAGGTATGGTAAATCATACGACTTCTATTCTGGGTCCTTTCCTACTTGGATTGAGATACAGTGGAATTTTAATTTGAACTCCGTGTATCCCAACAACTTCTCAAAGATAATTGGTGATAGTTTTGGCTTGCAGTTGATGGCAACACAAATTCTTATCTCCATTAGCACCAAACTATTTTACTCTCTCGAACTCAGTCAATCTCCTTCCTGTTCCATAGCGAAGAGAACTTCGCTTCTTTTGGTAGAAACTTCACAATTGAAGGGAATTAGTTGTCCTCCGTAAATTCCCACATGACCAACACAATCTACAATAATAGCCATGAGTAGTGGAAAATTTTGTTGTGGTTATATGCCTCCTTGCAGTTCACAAGGAACTTGCTGCATAGGTAGCGTGCCCAGTTGAATTGTATGCCCTTTGCACACTGGGCCACTAATGAAACCACTGGTGTAGACACCTTGTCTGCATGACACTTTCTCATCACCTTGCCAACAAAGATCTGGGTGGCCACCTTCACCACGGGGTCCGTGATACTTGAAATTGAATATGTGCACATCATCTTGACAAGCTTAAGCTTGTCCTTCATCCTTTTGGTGAGGTCACGCTTGCTAGTATTTCCACCAAATTCCTTGGTAGGATTCAGCCTTGGATGTGGCAGTAAGGTGATCCTATGAATCAACATGTCAGTTATAGTGTTCGAATCTCCCAACCACAAGCACCCATCATGCACTAGGCACAACAGCTATTTGATCACAATCAAATATATGGGAGCACAGTTGTAATGTGGCACCTAGAGCATATTCAACAATCTTGCCTTCTGCACCCCACAAATCCACTTCACCAGCTCTAGCGTGGTGACACCAGAATCTTCATAGAATATGCGCTTCATAAAAGTATCATTTTCTAGGTGAGGGAACTACTTAGTATCTGCCAAGTCCCAATCTTCTAACTTCAGATGTGGGATGCACGCCAAGCATGGACCTTCAAACATGATATGTTCTAGTAGCAGTGGTGTATTAAGAAGAAACTTTCTCTCATCTAGGTCCTTTGGGACCTTTACCTTACCCCGACATGGAGCAATGTATTCTGGTAGCTTTGAAATAGGGTCTACCTACTCAAGATCAATGTCCTTTGCACCCTTGTTGGCACCCTCATCGGCCTCTAGGTCTACCAACTTTCCATTCTCCTACATGGTGGGATTCTCTTTTCATTGATTTTCTCTTGGTGACTCACGCACTAGCAGGGTCTTCTTCTATTTTTCCTTCTTCGTCTTGGGACCCTCTCGTGCTAGTGTAGGCTTTGGCCTAGGCTACCTTGGAAATTTTGGCACCACTTTGGGCACCTCCATACTTATGACCTCAGGGGCAGCTCCCTAAGAGGCCATAGAATCTCCATCACTTGCAGTTTCTACAGGTGCATACATGAGGCTATTAAGGAGCTCCTGGGTTTCCTTAGGTAAACTATCAAACATTGAACTAGCCACCAAATCCTCAGAAAACACATGGTTCATGTGCAACTGATAGCATGACACATCAACTATCAGAATGAAAAGTGTTTTTCATTGGTCAGTCATCTGTAATTTATAGGAAAATTCAAATTCAAATCCGACAATTCCCCCCAAAATCCACTCATAAATGCTAGATTGGTGACAAATTTTAAAATATTTCCCTGTAAAATTCAGCATTAAATTCCACCCCCTCGCTCGTCTTAGTCATTTTCTCACTGTCAAATCATGAATAGTGACTATAATAGTCAAGTTCTGGCTTCCCTACATGGTCTCTCCTCTAATAGCAGAGCTCCCTTCATGCTTTTGTTGATGCCGTGACATTATTCCCTTCCACACAGTCACCCAATCATGTAGCTTTATAACCGGGGAAATGTATTTTATAGTCCCGCACCTCCTTTCAGCTTCCTGGAGCGCTAAGTCTGTGCTTCCATCATATAGTTATATGGTAGGATCTTTGATGTATGGCTTCAAATGGTTTCCATTTAATTTCCCCGAGAATGGGTCTCCATTAAATTTCTCAAGCTGAGTTGCTCCACCATTTGTAGTCTCCTTTATAACATATGGCCCTAGGCAATGCATCTGAAATTTCCCCAGAAATTTATCAAACTTGCTATCACACAATAAAACTAAATCATTTACCTTGAAGGTGTGCAGTTTGATGTGTCGATTGTGCCATGCCTTTTCGCACTCCTTCTGAACTTCCTGATGGAATCCAACCAAATATTTGTCTTTTTTGAGTTTTGTTAGCTGCGTGAGCCTCTCCTCCAGGGTTATGTGGTCCACCATTCCTATGAACGATGTTTTTCATAGAGTAGGTACAATATACTCCATTGGCATCACAACTTCTATGCCATAGACCAACCTAAAAGGCATCTGTCCAGTCAACTTTTTGGAAGTAGTTCTGTAAGACCATAGCACTGCGGGTATGTGCACGTCCCAATCATTCCTTTGTGCATTGAAAACCTTTGTCAATGCATTCTCCAATATCTTATTAAACACTTCAACCATCCCATTAGCCTATGGGTGATATGGCGTACTCTTCTGATGATAAACTTGGAATTCCTCTATCAACATTGATTGTTTCATTAAGGAAACGTGTACTGCAATCGCTCATCAAAATCTTCAAGTAACTAAACCTAGTCAGCACATATTCAAATAGGAACTTTGATTTTGTTTCCCGTATTCAGTATTTCACGGGTTGTGCCTCCATCCATCTGGTCAAATACTCAGTTGCAGTGACGATATACTACACACCCATGTTCTTTCCTTGAGGCTAAATCGGTCCTACAAAATCAATCACCCATTTCTCAAATGGCTGCAATGACATCTATAGATTCAAGGGAATCTCATCCCTCTCTAATGGCCTGTTGGTTCTCTAACATGCATCGCATTCCCTACAATAAGATTTGGAATCCCTATGCAATGTTGGCCACCACAACCCAACATGTAAAATCTTCTGTTTTGTTGTTTTTTCTGCATAGTAACGGATCTGATAATCACCCTATGAGTGACCACAGTTAAATATTTATTAAATGAATGTATTACAAACTCATACGTTGGTGTGTGTCTATTTTATTTAGGCAACAAATCGATCAGATTGAAAATACACAGACACTTGAAATGGAAAACAGAATAGAGACATAGTAAGAAAATACAAGAACACAAGAATTTAATAAGGAGTTCACCATCCTCCAGGGCTACATCTCCAGTCCAGCATTTAGTGATGGCCTTATTTTATTGTGTCTTGAAGTAGAGAATCACAATGAAGGAGCTCAACATGCATCTCCTTAAACAAATTGGTTTGGTAGGGTGGTTCTTGGATTCCCCAAGTCACTGGAGTACACAGACTCTTTTCCTTGCCATCTCTTTGACCTCTCTGGTCTGACAGATCCTCTCAAAGATGGATTGATGCTCTCAAGCTCTTTGGTGCTCGACACTGCCTTCGATCAGCTCGGCCCTCTCTCTTCTTTCTGCTTTTTTTTTGCTTCATTGGTTCTTCTCTTTTCTGTCTTCTGTCTTCCTCTCTGGGTTTCTGTTTTTTGTTCTCTGTTTATGGCTTTAAATCATTCGAGATCATGGTGGTTTTTTTCCTCTTCCACCTTTGTCAATTTTCCTTCTTGTAGCTGCACTTGGAGTTCCCTGTTCTCGGTGTCATCTGCGAACTGCGCTAGCTTGCCTTGTTGGTTCGTTTCTTCAGTTACGTTATGGAATGAGTCATTTGCCACCATGGCAGTCAATTCGGACTTCAAATTCTTATAAATCATGGCTTATTCCCTCGTCAATTCTTTCTTCTCCATCGGGTGCGATCTTAGCTATTACATCTGAAGCCCCCAGATCCAACACCATTCGCTCGTCTCATGCAATTGACTAGCTTAACCATCAACATGCGATGAGGGGCGATTTTCTCTCTCATTCACCTACCACGCATCGGGCGTTGAGTGGAATCACTCCTTTTCCATCAAAACTACTTACCACCCATGGACACCCCCGATAAATACCACCAGTTTTGGAGCGAGTCCTCGCATTAGCTCTTAGCCTTTTATCCCGCAGTTTTCCCGGCTCTCATTCGACCGAGCACTCGGGGCTTCTCCATTTTGAGGGTTTTCACCTAGCGTTGCGTGATTCTAATCACACATCAAAAACTGCCTCTGTTTCCTGATCCAGGTCTCCCAGGGGCTAATTTTTCCTGTTGCACAGTCTCCATGAGCCTCGGTCAGCGCGCTTTGATCGAGGTCCTCATCGTTCCACGCTGGCTGCCATTGCCACTGGTTGAGAGGTGTTCTTGGTCGCTGTTTTAAATCCTTTGAAGTATGTCCCAACCTAGTATAGCCATGGCTCTATTAATCATTCTTTATGGATCCAATTTAGATCACGACCTTCCCACTGAAAAGTTTTTGGACCACCAAATTTGGTTTTCTTTCAAGCATCGACTAAGTGAGGGTACTGCTATCTCACTTGCCCAATCTCAATCCACTTTACACTACTCAACTTCAAACCTTTGAGTCCAATTCTGAGGTACTCAATATCTCCTCTACGCGTCATCCTCACCTTCCTGTCCAGCACTGTGTCTTCCTACAATTCATTCAAATATTTAGGTAGTAGGTCATCAATAGAAGGCAATTGACTTTGCTCTTCAGGATCCTCAACCATTGAAGGTTCAAACAGTCTCAAGAAATATGAATTTATGACTGAGTAGATATGCATGTAAGCTGGTAGATCAAGGCGAAAAGCATTTTCACCAAACTTCTAAAGTATTTTGAAGGGTCCATACCTAATAGGCTTTATCTTTTTTACCTTCACCTTGCATCCTGTCCTTGCTGATATACAACCAAACCTGGTCTCCAACTTGAAAACTATGATCCATCTGATGCTTGTCATGCCTTGCCTTGTATTTGGCTTGGCTCTTTTCCAGCTGTTCTTGTACTGCCTGGTAGATCTCTTGGATATGTTCAGTGAACCTAGTTGCCTTGTCCACATCACTGTGCCCATCAACTGTGGTATCTTTACCAAAGACAAAATCCAAAGGAGACCTTGGTATGAAACCAAAACAGGTCTCAAAAGGTAGAAGAGTGTTTTGCTCTGTTGTAAGCATGCTACACATAACACAAATTTTCATCCCAAAGCTTAGGATGTTTGTTGCAATATCCTCTGAGTAACTAGATCATTGTCCTATTAACTACTTTTGTCTGGCCATCGGTTTGTGGATGAAAAGTTGTGCTTTTCTTCATTTGGGTGTCCATCAGCTCCCATAGACTTGACCAAAACTTCCCCACAAATCAGGTATCCTACTCAAATACAATAGAAGTGGGTAATCCAAAATGAACCCATACATGTTCCAAGAATAGTTTTGCAGTTTGTTCAGCAATAATCTATTTATTACAAGGTATCAAAATACACATTTTGTTGAACCTATCCACAAACAAATATAGATAATCATGAACTTTTATGGACTTAGGGAGTCCTCCAACAAATTCCATGGAAATACTTTCCCAAGGGTGAGAAGGAATTGGTAATGGAGTGTACAAGCCTAGTTTTCTATTGTTGGGCTTGCTTTTAGCACACATAGTACACCATCTTACATATCTAGAAACTCTCATTCATTTTCAGCCAATAACAAAATATTTGCAGCTATGCAACTGTTTTGCTTACCCCAAAGTGACCTGATATCAGAGAAGTGTGTGCTTCTCTAACTATCTTTACTCTCTCATTTTGTGGAATGTAGAGTTTCCCACAGTGATATAAGAGTAAGCCCTTTACATGATAATCCAATTCTTCTACTCTCTTGCCTCGACTCAAAGTTGCATATACATCTTTAAAGTCTATGTCTTGAGCATATTGTTCAATGTAGCTTTCATGTAGTACAGAATTATACTTAAGTATAGTAGATGCATTTATAATGGGTCTAGATAACATATCTGCAAATTTGTTATGTATGTCCTTTTTATATCTGATGACTAAATGAAACTGTTGTAGAAACCCATCCATTTGTAGTGTCTTGATTGTTGCAACTTAGTTTGGGATTGTAGATATTGAAGTGGTTGATGATCAATATGTATTACTATCTCTTTGCCCATTAAGTAATGTTTCCAATTTTCCACACACTAAACTAAGGCATATAATTCTTTATCATATGTAGGATGGTTAACTACTGTAGAATTAAAATTCTTAGAATGATAACATATGGGTTTACAATGCTGTGTCAACAATGCACCCATGGCATAGTCACTGGCATCTGTTTGTATCTCAAACGGTCTTTGTAGATCAGGCAGTGCTAGTACAGGTGTTGTACAAATCTTTTCTTTCAAGGTGTCAAAGGCTTTCTGATGTTTGCCTCCCCAATGAAACACCTTGCTCAATCCTATCAAAGCATGTAAGGGATATGCAATTGAGGAAAAAATAGAAATGAACTTCCTCCAATATTGCGCTACTCCTAAGAAGCTTCTCACTTCTGTAGCAGACTTGGCTTTAGGCTAGTTTACAATGACTGCCACTTTAGAGGGATCTATTTTTCAATTCACCACCCCCTACTATATGACCCAATAATTTAGAGAAGTTTTACCAAATTCACATTTTGAGAGTTTAACAAAAAGTTTTTCTCTTTTCAAAACATCTAATGTATTCTTAACATGCTTTAAGTGTTCTTCCCACGTTTTACTAAAAATCAAAATTTCATCCAGATACACAATAACAAAATCATCAAGAAAATGCCTGAGTACATCATTCATTAATCTCATGAAAGTAGTAGGGGCATTGGTTAAGCCAAAAGACATAACCAGCCACTCATATAATCGCTGCTTGGTTTTGAAAGTAGTCTTTCATGCATCTTGCTCTGCAACTCTGACCTGATGGTATCCACTATGAAAATCTAGCTTGGTGAAATAAACAACTTCCTTCAATTGATCTAAAAGATCATCTATGTGAGGAAGGGGATAACTATTTTTGATTGTTGTGTTATTCAGTCTTCGGTAGTCAATGCACATTCTCCACAAGCCATCTTTCTTTCTCACCAAAATGATTGGTGACCCACATGGTGATGTGCTAGGCCTGATGAACCCTTCTCGAGCAACTCCTGCACCTGCTTCTTGATTTCAATATTCTCTAAAGCAGACAACTTGTACATTCCAATGTTAGGCAATGGAACATCTTGCTGCAAAATAATATCATGTACTATTTCCTTTTTGTGTGGCAGACGTTTAGGTTCCTAAAAAAGGACATCATATTCTGAAACAATCTTTTCTATATTAGCTTGCAGCTTAGCATTACATCCTTCAAATACATTGGTTTTATCAGGTTTCTTTTCCTTTACAACCATTAGTAAGAATTGCTTGCATGAATTTACCATTCTTTTCGTCTACCCAAAATTTATGAGAGTATAATTATTCTTGAGCTTGAGAGCTCTTACAAAGTATTTGATTCCATCTTTAACAAGTAGATACTTTTTCTCAGCTCTATAGAAAATGGCTTTTCTATCATACAAGTAAGGACTTCTTAATGAAATTCCACATATATCCAAAGGAATTATGTCTAACTCAACCTCATCTACAAATGTTGACCCAAAAGAAAACTTGACTTTTCACTGTCTAGTCACTTCTAGTTGTGCTTTATCATCAACCATCCTAATGGGTATGGTTTCTTGTGAGGTGTAGTTGCTAATCCCAATTTATTTACAATTGCTTCAGAAATCAAATTTACTTGTGAGCCACTATCAAACAAAGTATCAATATTTTGATGTTTGTAAATAACTCGAATATGGAAAATCTCATGTCTTTTTCTCACATGTTCTTCATCAATAATAGTTTGAACATAATTACTAGTAGATGCTTTAGAATTCTTACCTTTTATACCTATGGCTACAATGATTGTTTCATCTCTTGAGTCTGACCCCAAGTCTTTTTGAATAGCTGTAGCAGTCTCCTTCTTCTTGCCCTTAGACTTCTTAGGTTCTCAGCTTTGGATGCAGAACCCAACAGTGTTCATCATCATGCCCTACCTTTTTACAGTGAGTGCATGAAGCTTTGTTTTTCTGTGCAGTGTTAGCCTTCCTTGCTTTCCACTTCTGCTTTCTTTTTTCCTTACTCTTGCTTGCAATGGGTTGGGATGGTCCACCAACTTCTGGATTTCCATTCTTTCCTCTAGCTTCTAGATGAGTAGCTTGTACAGATACCTCATCTATGCTAGTAGGATTAAACATGAAGATGGTATGCCTCATGTAGTTGTGTAGACCACCAATTTACTTCAAAAGAGTCTCTGGTGAGTCTAATGAGATCCCTAGAATCAATGTTCTCTTTCTAAATTCTTGAGTGTACCCTCGCACACTTTGCCCTTTCAACAACCGAAGAGTTTTCCAACTCATCATGGCTTGTTGCATGTAGGCCAATGGATAGAACTGCTTCTTGATTGTAGAAACAAAGTCACTCTAGATAGAGATATTCTTCACATATATCTTCATGTTAGCTTGGGTTCTGCCTTCCCACCAAACCAAGGTAGTGCCTCCTAGGCATAGGCTTGCCATCTGAATTTTTCTCTTGTCTGAGTCAATATTTTGCACTTTACAATACGCATCAATTTGTCTAATCCAATTGTCCATTTTTTTAGCATTTAGCTCTCCATCATATATAGGCAAGTGAAATTTAACATCTAGCTTGATCAGAGATGATTTCTTATTATGCAGAGGGATATTAGGAGGCAAGAGAAATCTTCCTCTTTCCCTTTTCCTTTTGAGTGGTCATGGAAATGAGACTCATCTTCTTCTTTATCTTGTTTAGAACCTGATGAATCTTCCTCCTTATGCTTTCTAAAGTCCCTATACATTTCTTCTACCATAGACTTTATAGTTAGGAAAATCTCTATGAATTGAGGGTCTGGCCCCATAGAACCTTCCTCTGACATTGTCTTCTAAGGATAGACTCTCCCAATTTCAAGATTAGTTTTGACCAACTCTCCTTCTCCTAATTTGAGCTTTGATCTAGTGAGCATTCAACAGCTAAACCAACATAAGCTTGTCTAACCTTACAGCCTAGAGCTCTGATACCACTTGATCTGATAATCACCCTATGAGTGACGTCAATTAAAGATTTATTAAATGAAGGTATTACAGACTCATATGCTGGTGTGGGTGTCTATGTTATTTAAGCAACGAATCAATCAGATTGCAAATACATAGACACTTGAAATGGAAAATAGCAAAGAAACACAGTAAGAAAATACAAGAACACAATAATTTAATAAGGAGTTCACCCTATCCTCTAGGGCTACATCTCCAGTCTAGATTTCAGCGGTGGCCTTATTTTATTGTGTCTTGAAGTAGAGAATTACAATGAAGGAGCTCAACATGAGTCTCCTAAAACAGATTGGCTTGGCAGGGTGGTTCTTGGATTCCCCAAGCCACTGGAGTACACAGACTCTTTTCCTTGCCAACTCTTTGACCTCTCTGGTCTGAAAAATCCTCTCAGGGATGGCTTGAATCCATCAAGCTCTCTGGTGCTCAATGCTGCCTTCAGTCAGCTCAGCCCTCTATCTTCTTTCTACTTTTTTTTTTTTGCTTCACTGGTTCTTCTATTTTCTGTCTTCTGTCTTCCTCTCTGGGTGTCTGTTTTCTATTCTCTATTTATGGCTTTAAATCATTTGAGATCATGGTGGTTAGTTTTCTCTTCCACCTCCATCAATTCGCCTACTTAAAGCTATGCTTGGAGTTTCCTATTCTTGGCATCATCATCAAACTCATAAGGATGGCCACTTCTCCTCCTGTGAACTGTGCCAGCTTGCCTCGTCGATTCATTTCTTTAGTTACGTTATGCAATGAGTCATTTGCCATCGTGGCAATCAATTCAGACCTCAAATTATTCTAAATCACAGTTTATTCCCTCGTCAATTCCATCTTCTCCATCAGGCACGATCTGAGCCGTTTGATCTGGAGCCCCCAGATCTGACGCCATTCGCTCGTCTCGCGCAGTTGACTAGCTCGACTGTTAACATGTGATGAGCAGCGATTTTCTCTCCCCTTCGCCTACCACACATCAGGCGCTGAGTGGAATCACTCCTTTTCCATCAAAACTTCTTACCGCCCATGGACGCCCCCGATCAATACCGCCAGTTTTGGAGTGGGTCTCGTCGTTAGCTCTTAGCCTTTTATCCCATAGGTTTCCCAGCTCTCATGTGACCCAGTGCTCGAGGCTTCTCCATTTTGAGGTATTTTGCTCAGTGATGCATGATTGCTAATTGTGCATCAAAAACTGCCTCTTTTTCTCAATCCGAGTTTCCCAGGGGCTTTCTTCCTCCTGCACAGTCTCCATGGGCCTCGGTTAGTGTGCTTTGACCGAGGTCCTCATCGTTCCACGCTAGCTCCCATTGCCACTAGTTTAGAGCTGTTCTTGATCGCTGTTTTAAATCCTTTAAAGTCTATCTTGACCTGGTACAACCATGGCTCTGTTAATCATTCTTGATGGATCTAATTCAGATCAATAACCTCCTGTGGCTCCTCCATGAGCTTCAGTGAGGATGTTGCTCCATTCAAACTTAGGCACATAGCATCATAGTATTTCATCTAATCCCATTTTATACAAATGCCCTGCAATGACAAAAAAGTATGTTGCGCACACCATGAGTTCCTTCTTTTTTTGACTGGTGTTTCCTTCTGGAGCCATTCCTGAAGTCAGGATGTGTATGATATTTGCAAAGTGATTGTCAGTTTCATGCACCGCAAAGAGCTGCCCATTAGGCAGTCCTTCCTCCAAATTAGTAGGCTCCTCTCCTGTTTCAGTGCGCGATAGATGATCTAGTCCTACACTCAATTGTCCTAGCTTCACAGTGACTTTGAAATCATACTCCTAAAATAACAATATCCATTTGCATATTCCCCCCCTAGCACAGGTTTGTTGACCAGTTATTATAATGTGGAATGGCTTGTATACATATTAAAGTGACAACCTAGCAAGTAGTGTCTAAACTTCTGGAGCACGTACACCATAGCCAAACCTTCATGCTCTATCATTGAATAGTTCTTCTAAGGTTTAGATAACTTCCCACTTTCAAATGCTATAGGGTGATCTGACTCTCCCTTGCCGACCTGTGTCAATACTCCTCCCAGTGCAATACATGACACATCCGCATGCACATGAAATTCCTTCTTTCGATTCGGGAAGACTAGGATTGGCACGGTGACTATTTTCTCTTTTAGCACATCCAGGCTCTACTGACATTCCTCGTTTGAGCAGAATATAGTATCCTTCTTCAACAGTTTTTCCATTGGCGCACTAATTTGGGCATAATTCTTGAAGAAATTCCTATAATATCCCATATGCCCTAGCATTGCACGCAATTGTTTCACACTTCTTGGTGCCTCTAAATTGATTATGACCGTGATCTTTGCAGGGTCTACCATTAAGCCTTGTCTGCATACCACATGACATAGCAAGATCCCAAAAGGGATGCAAAATAAACACTTATTCAAGTTCAGCATGATTTGATACCTCCAGCATGTATCCAACATCAAGCACAAACTAGATACATGGCACTTTACTAGTCCAAACATCATCCAATCATCAAAGTAAACCTCCAAATATTTGTGAATGAAGTCTTTGACTGTCGCGATGACTATGCATGAAAAGATCGCCGATGCGTTCTTTAGTCCAAAAGGCATTACAATATACTAAAAGCATCCCCACTCAGTCATGAAGGTCATATTACTTCTATCTTCAGGTGCGATCTTGATATGATGGTACCGAGAGAACCCATTAGTGAATGAATATGCTTCTTGTCCTCCAACATTACCCAACACTTCAATGGTGAACGGAATTGGAAAGGGATCATGCATGCAGACGTCATTCAACTTTCTAATATCTATGCATATCCTTATTTCATCCTTATTCTTCTTTTCCTAAACTACCATTGGGCTCACCAAATCAGATTCTTCCACTGGTTCAATAATACCTGCTGCTAGCATTTTATCTAGCTCTAAGCAGACCTTTTCTTTATACTTTGGACTAAGGCAGTAAGGCCTTTTCTTGACTGGCTTCAAATCTGGCTTTAAAGTAATCTTCATAACCCCCAAGTCCCCTATTATCCCTTTCAAGTTGTCCTGATATTTGTGGAGAAACTCAGTGACCTTATCTACCATGGTGTCATCCCAGTAGTCTCCAATATTTGCAAATTTCGGCTCCGCTTCTGTGCCAATGTTCACTTGTCTCATTTAGTGGTGCTGTGATATCTAGATTCTTAATTTGTGGTCCCTCAACTTCATAGTGACCTTCTTTCTCTAGGATATTAATGTTCCTCATATTTTCATCTTCTTATTTAGCATTCACATTGTAGCACTCCAATGCGTGGCGCGGCTGGGTGGTCCAATCTGGTTGAATCAAATCTAAAGGATCTTGTAGTATTCTAAAGAATGTTGCCTTGACCTCCTATAATTCTTCATCAATACATTCAAATCCATCCTCAAAACTGAATGTCATCTAAAATACCTGTCGCAAAACATCCCATTCTTCAATGCCATGGTGGAGCTCTGTTTCCAAGTACCAATTCATTAGTATAACATTCAAAGTATCATAGAACAAATACACCCAGTTAGGCTGAGGCTCCACTCCATAAACTTCAGTCCATCTTTTGAAGTGATTGCGTGGATCATTCCTTCCATCATATTTCTCTGTTAATCAAACTTTCGGGCAACCAAACCATAATCTCATAATCTTTCTATACATGCACAAATCATCAAAACTATATTTGTGTGTACCCCACCATCTTGCGAGCATAGCACGCAACACCAAATCCAAGGCTTGGAAGCAATGTTTCTCTGGAACTTCCCTTTCAAATGCATCCAAAAATTTATCAACATCAGTCAAACCATCATAATAAGGTATACTTCTTACCTCTGATGATACACAGTGCAACGATTTAGTCATCATATTATAGTGCAACGTAGAAACTTCATGCAATCGATTCTATTAGTGTTCCAACTATTCATTTGAATATGGTATGCAGGAGCTTTCACTGTCGCATGTAATATGTCCATATGCCATCAAATTCACCCGATCTTGATCTCGCACCATTATCTTATAAATCTGATCCAAATCATCGTCACTTTCATAATCATGGACCGGTTCAGTGTACGACTATGTGGAGAGATTTCTTCCCAAATTTCATCTTCCACTTCTTCAAATTGATCACCCCATTTATGTGAGTCGCCCAATCAATCCCAAGGAGCACAGGGTAAGGATTGTTGTCATCCAAAATCTCTATTACTTCAAAATCAGCCAATGTGCTTGTGCCTTCATTATCTACTATCACTCCCTACAATCTTCCCATGGGGATGATCTTTTGTTGATTTTCCATCCTTAACTGAATCAAAGACCACTGTAGCGCAGGTCTCCCCATTCTCTCCCACGTATGTTTAGGCAAAACATTTGAGTCTGACCCTAGATCTAGAATAACATGATTCATCTCATATTCTCCTATCTACGCAGTGAACCTCATCTCACACCCTGACCTTGCCTTATGCTTACCAATCTTCCTGAACACACGTGGTCCGTTAGGAGTAATTCCTTTTCTGGCACACTTATTTATAAACTCCTGTAATACTTTCACAACCTTGATATCGCGTATAATATTCATATAGGTTTCCAAAAAAGTAGTAAGCATAGAAGGGTCCATCTCTTCAGCTGGCTTACCTTGACTTCTTGAGGTGGAGACGTCAACAAAGCTTTTCTTTGCTTCCATAAATGTTTCCCTCACCCAATTCAGATCAAACCCAACATCCTTCTCTAAAGCTTTGTGGACCCACTAACTTTCTTCAAGCTACTTTCCTTCATCTTCACCATTTTCCATTCCACTTCGCAACACAATTTTTAGATTAGGATCTTCTTTGCGGGGTTTAACCCTCACCATCTATAGGTTCTGGGTAGGCTACTAAGGTTGCACCCCATTTTCGCATATCTTAGCTAGTAATACATGACAATCTTCAGTTGCATGGTCAAACTGAGTATAGTCTCAGCATGATAGGTGCATTGGGTTTGTACATTCTCATGCTTAATGTCCTGGTCCCCCACAATTGTAGCAAATAACATGTCCCTGACCTCTACCAGGTGCTCCTCCACCTTGGCCTCGTCTGCACCCATAATATCCTCCTCATGCTCCCCCAGCACCTTGGTCCGGAGGCCGAGTCTCTACCTGCACTTGATATGCTAATGTTCTATCCATCATTAGCTCATAACTATGGTAGTTATGCTCCTCATGACCCACCAATTTACAAAAGTTGCAGAAGAGCCACTGCAGTGTTTATACAAATTTCAGCAACAAGTGACAAATGTCTATCACATGCTTTCCAACTACCTAAAAGATAGCACATCATAGTGTAGGTCCTATACTTGGCCCTGCTTGAGCTTCTAGCCTCAAAGGCATAAACTCTCTTGCTACAACATAATTCATGAAGAATAGACAATGACCTCTTTCATGTCCCTGAATTTTGCATTTCAGGCACAAAAATATTTTGCTAACCTCTATTCAAACTACTCTATCCTTCTTTAGACTTTGAAACTCGAAGAAAAGGTTCTGCAACTGCGCGTGAATATGTTGAACTCCCAAATTAGCATCTTGCATCAGTGTCTCATGCAATCTCATCGCAATCTTCAGGGATTCTACCTAGGTCACAATCTTCTGATGTGATAAACTAACCCTTAGATGAGGCAAGAGCGAAGCCACAAACCATACATGTGTTGCCCATCTGTAAGATTCATGTTAGCTTCATGAATCATGCACTTCAATCTATGGTCAAGGTCCCGAGGTCTCTCGCCAAGTGTCATCATGATCTCCTTAAATCCCACAATTGATTGCGCTTTAGAATTAGGTTTACTGAATTCCTTATTCAATACAGTTTGAATATCTTCCAACACAGTTGTTGGGTTATTAGTGCAATACTTAATGTACCACGTTCGCGCGTGCTCTTGTAAACCAGTAATCAATGTTTATTTGTTCATCTAATCATCTTTAATAGCTTGAGCTTCCCAGACAACCTTAGTGATGAACCAAAACTGGTCCGGATCCTTATTCACCAACCATTGAAAATGGGAAACTTTACTGCATTCTCCATATTGAATGGTGGCGATGTGGGCGAAGGTGAAGATGGAGGTGGTTTGGGTGGATGGGGTATTTGTGGGAACCCTCATCTTATTAATTGTATAGAACTATACGATGAAGCCTGTGTTGGTTCCTCGTCTTCACTCAGACGAGGTTCATTCAGTGAACTATATTCAGGGCCTATTCTCCCTCTATTCCTGAAGATCTTTCCACTTAGCATAGCTCCAAACATCAAGGTGAATGCATAACCCACTTTTCACACAAGAGAATCTTAATCCAAGTATTTAAAGACATTAAATACTTACCTCACAGTCCCTTGAAGAAGCGGAACTTTGCCTCATTATAACTGACCGATGTGTCGACCGTGAACTTTGTCACAAATCCTCCTATGATATGACCGAGCCAATGATCGACAACACATGCGATATTATCTTTAGAGGCTTCCAATATCTACACTAACTTCGAGGTCCTGACTATCAGACCATCAAGCCTCCACCTCCCTTGGTCGTCTACCAATTTAGCAATCCGTTTGTATAATTAAACCAGGAAGGAACATAAGAATATTTCATGTATCTCTATGTACAAATATCTTTCCAACCACTATTCTTTTAACAATCATAGATTTATGTTTTCTTGTGCCACGAATTCATTGATATTTCTATCCAAACAGTCTTTAATTTCCTTCTTAGTTTGATTCGAGTGATGCGACATCCCACATCTCTTTATGCATATCCCAGTCCCGACAATAGAACCATTTGTTGGCTTAGTGGGCATTGATCCAGGTTCAATGTTAAATTAGCCAAACAAATCCCTACGCTACTGACCATTTTGGCATCAATCCATGGAGCACGGACTGAAGTCTCACCTGAAGTAGTATGGGGGATGCTGGAACCAAGTTTCGACACCTAGAGATGGTAGTGATGTCATTTTATACCATAGTTCTTCCTTTAGGCATATCTATAAGCCTTTTAAGGCTTATCGATATACTTCCCTTATTCAGCCTCTAAACCTTCGTGAACATCTACAACTATCCTTCACGTACCCTAAATAGGTGAATCAACCACTTAAGTGCTTCTGTAATTACTCCTACCCCTATATTTACTCATATCATAGTAAGTATATGATAACTTCAACATGCATTAAGATGTTCTTCGCTTAAACATATATTATCACTTGTGTTCAAATAACAATGTAAAACATATAGATTCATGCATTTATATAACATTAAATCATAAACCCAATATTCAACATAACATAATCGCATTCATTCATAACAGAAGTAATAAATCAAACATAGATATTTCCATAATAATCGTCCTTTATTAATGCTTCAGATCTTCTTACAGACTCTAACTACCCTGCGTACTCAGCTGCAGTGGTTCGTGCACTCAGCTGTAGACTTCTACCCTAGGCCTCTAGGCACACAACTGCAGAGCCTCTATTCTACTCTAAAACCCTTCGCTCTTAGTTCTTACTCACCCATTACATTCATCATCAATGACTGAGCTACTAAAAGTTTCCTTAGAATCTTCTAAGACTCTCCTTTTTATACAATCCCATGGTCCGTGGACCATGGGTAGATATTCTAAAGCCGACACAACTTACATAATGGAGGGTAAAACCCTTTTATGACACTTTACATCTACGCGCTTCAAGACCACAAATTGTGGAGACTTTACACTTTACATGCAAAAAATTAGGCTTTCTGCCCCAAAACTTAGCCTTTTAACCCCAAAATTGACTCTAGGGGACCTTGTCCCAATAGAGGGAGGGCATTATGTAGGAAAAGCAACAACACAGAAGATTTTACACACTAGGTTGTGGTGGCCAACACTGCATAAGGATTCTAAAGCATATTGTAGGGCATGCGACACATGTTAGAGAATGAGCAGACCATCATGGAAGGATGATCTACCTCTGAATTTGTAAGACCAATTCAGCCTCCAGGCAAGAAGACAGGTGTGCGGTATATCATCATCGTGAATGAATATTTGACAAAATGGGCAGAGGCACAAACTTTGAAGGATTGTACAGGGGCATTTTTTTTTAATTTGAATATGTGTTGATCGGGTTTTATTGTCCAAAGGTATTGATGAGTGATCGTGGTACGAATTTCCTCAATGAAACAATTAGCATGCTAATAGAAGAGTTCCAAGTTTATCATTACAAGAATACACCATATCATCCTCAAGCCAACCGAATGGTTGAATATTTTAATAAGATATTTGAGAATGCACTGACAAAGGTTTGCAATGCGTAGGGGAATGATTGGGATGTTTGTGTACCAATAGTATTATGGGGTTCCATAACCACTTGTAAAAATATTATTGGTCAGACACCTTTTAGGTTGGTCTATGGCATAGAAGATATGATTCCTATAGAGTAAATTGTGCCTAGCCCACGCATAGTTACTTTCACAGGAATGGTGGACCGCAGAGCCTTAGAAGAAAGGCTCGTGCAACTAATAGAGATCGAGGAAGATAGGTTTTTGGCTGGATTCCATGAGTAGGGTTAGAAGGAATGCAAAAAATCTTGGCATGATCGACACATCAAACTACGCACCTTCAAGGTAAATGATTTGGTTTTATTATATGACAGTAATTTTGATATGTTTCTAGGAAAATTTCAGATGCACTAGCTGACCATACATTATCAAAGGGATTAAAAATGGTGAAGCAATTTATCTCATGAGGTTGAATGGAGATCCATTTCCAGGAAGGGTAAATGGAAGACAATTGAAGCCATATACGGGGATCTGGTCCAATGACTACATGATGGTAGCACAATCTTAGAGCTCTAGCTAGCTACAAGGAGGCGCAGGACTATAAACTACACTACCTGGTTTGTAGAGCTACATGAGAGGGGGTTTGCATGAAACATGATGATGTCACTTTACCAGAAGAAGCATAAAGGGAGCTGCACTATAGGGGGAGAGACTGCGCAGCATAACCAAAAAGTGATCGTTATAGTCACTGTTCATGATTTTATAGTGAGGAGATGATTAAGAGGAGTGGGATGGTGACATTTAAGGTTGAATTTAAGAGTGAAATCTTCGGAAATGTGTTTCCAACTTAGAATTTATAGACAAATTTTGGTGGAAATGGTCAAATTTGCCTGTAAAATATGTGTGGCCATCTAATGAAAAAAATTTGCATCCCTAGAATTTCTATGTTGAGTTGTCAATTGTTTATGAATCCTCATGTTTACACTAATTTGGTTTCTAGTTCTATATTTGATAAGTTAGCCAAGGATACGCAATGGTTTATTCTCAGGATAATGTACGGACTAGGAGAGATTGCTAGAAATGGGGGAGCTATTTCCTATGAGGGAGCTACTCCAGAGGTGATGATCATGGAGGTTCCAGCTGCTATGCCTATGGTGCCAAGGTCACCTAGGCCAAAGCCCACACTAGTAAGAGAAGTTGCCAAACCCAAGAAGGAAAAATAGAAGAAGCCCATGCTAGTGCGCGAGTCACTAAAGAAGCATGTTGCTACACTTTCTCATAAGAAAGAAAAACCGAGCACAAAAGAGAAGGGGAAAGTGGTGGATTTGGAGGCTGAAGAGGGCACGGAGGACATAGACATCAAGGGGGTAAATCCTATATCCAAGTTGCCAGATTACATCCCTCTGCAAAAATGAAAATTAAAAATCACCAAAGATCGAGACGTAGAGAAGTTCGTGCTCCACACACCCCTGTTGCAGAGAGAAACCCTTTTGAAGGTTCATGCTTGGTGCAGATCCCACATTTGAAGCTAGAGGACTGGGATTTGGCAGACCATAAGAGGTTCCCCCACCTTGCTTAAGACACCTATATGAAGAGGGCCTTTTAGAAAGGATATGGTCTCATTTCGTTGGATCCTGTGCAGTGGATTTGTAGAGTGAATCACTTAGGGTTGCTAAACCTGTTGTGGTGCCCCACTACCACCGCTCCAACATCAACCTGATTATTATTAAGCAGTTGTTGACCTTGGTGCATGATGGTTTTTTGTGGCTAAGTGTGCCAATCCCCATTACTGATATGTTGATCCATCAAATCATGTTTTTTTTGCACTTAGGGTTGAACCTAGCCAAGGAGTTTGGCAGAAAGATGAGTGAGCATGACCTCGCAGAGAAAATGAAGGACAAGTTCAAGCTCATGAAGAAGCCACGCGGGTACTCGATTACCTGTATTACTAACCCTATGATGAAGATTTCCACGCAGATCCTTGCTATTAATGTTATGAGAAAATGTCACACAGATGAGGTTCTAGCTACCAGTGATTTATTCAGTTGCATAGTGCATGGAGGGTGTGCATTTCAACTGGGCACACTACCTTTGTAGTGAAGTCCTCATGAACTATTGAGAATTGCAGGACGAGAGTAAAACATTCCACTATTCATGGTTGTTTCTCTCCATTGTGCTTGTCTCTTGGGATCTGTTTGAGGACATCCAATTTCCTCATGTGGAGAAATATTTGCTGGAGGATGCACAGTTTGCATCCCTCTAGGAAACAAAGGATGTTGCACGCATCACAGAGACGAAAGTCTTTTGGGTGCTGATGGAAGCAAGAATTTGCATCACCATCAACCAGAAGCCATGGTTGTCACCAACCATGTTCGAACAACTTTCAGGGTATGCGAAGTTTAAAGCTGACTTCCACGACATATACATCTAGGTGCAGAAGGATCTGTAGAAAAAATGGTTTGACCTACCTTACCTCACTATATATGTTGTTGTTCATGAGGTGATGAATTGTTGGAAAAAATATTGGCATTGTCCATCTGATCTGGCCACTGGTACTAGCAAGTCTATGGAGAAGAAAAAGAAGGAAGAGACCAAGCGAAAGGTCCAGCAGTTGGCTGATAAGTGGAGAAAAGAGGCCGAGGAGAAGGCCCATGTGGAAGTAGAGTGTGCCACGAAGTAGTAGGCTGAAGAGGCAGAGCATGACTCTGAGCAGAGTGGTAAGTCTCCATCACTCCAAATAGAGGATGAGTAGTCAGAGCAGGGCAGTGGTGGTAAGGAGGAGTAGAGCACTCCCTTCCAGGTCAAATAGTATAGGGCACAACGAAAGGAAGGTTCATGAAAGAAATCAAAAGCAACCAAGCCATCACTAGATCCAATTACCTTGACAGGTGGAGACCTTAATGAGATTGGAGACAAGGTGTGGGATACCACTACAAAATTGCTGCAACAGCTCGAGCAGCAACAACAACAAGTGATGAGTACCATTCAAAAGGATTTGCATGAGCTACAGATTGAAATGAATAGGATCCAGGTAGGTGCAAGGGAGATCAATGTTGCGTTAACAAGTTTGGCACCAGGGACCACTCGGGTAGAAGAGATGGTTCAATCACTAGATCTTCGAGTAGTCATGATGCCAAATGGATCCTTGAGTGTAGAGGCAGCTGATGACAAGGTCGTCATGAGTTCTCTGAAGAACATCAGCCTCAGCCTAGCCACGCTCCCTAATGAGTATCTGCACACACTGTAGGCAGGTGTAATAGCAGAGTTCAGAGCTCTGGAGCAGTGCACACTAAGCATTATAAGTGAATATAGAGTGAACAATGAACAAATGTTCCTTGAGAAGTTAAAGGTGTTGTAGGAAAATGAGAAAATTCAGCCACAGAATGCCCATCTTGTAGCCGTGGTGGCAGAACCATGCATAACAGTGCTAGAATTGCATATTCAAGAGGAAGCGCCATTGGAGGCAAAGATAAGAAAGTTGGTTGCAGGTGTGCATGATGCCAAGATATAAGTGGATAGAGTTCAGTTTGAGTTGAACTTGAAGATCATAGAATTGGTGTTGAGGTCATAGCCTTCAACCTCACCAGAGGCAAGGGAACAACCTAAAGCCACTGTGAAGGATGGAGTCGCGCCGATGGATGTCGCAGTGGTGTACTACACCACGCTCTTTGAGTAGGCTATTGAGGTAGTCACAGCTCTGTAGGAAGATCCCACCCTGCAGGTCTTGAATACACAATTTCTCAAGCTCCAACAACAATATGATGAAGTGAGGTGACAACGCGAACCTTTTCTACAACATAATGCCTTTCCAAGCTACAGGAGGTGAAGCAATTACTTACACATGTGGAAGAAGTGCAAAAGAAAGAGGTAGTCCTCAACGCTAGATTGGGGCCTTGGTTGGATGAGACCTACATCGTCTCCACCAACATTGAAGAGAAAATGGCGAATTTGTAGAGTACACAGCAAAAAATCAAGCAGACCAGTGTAGGATTAGTCATAGAGAAATTCGTGGAAAATATCAAGCAAGCAGTCGCACAGAGCGTGACTACAGTAGAAATTTCACAAGTGGAGCTGAGGGATATTCATATTAATATATTTGTGCCAACTAATTGAATCAAGGGTGAGTCACGATCTTTATGTTGGGGGCCTATTGGAATGGGGTCCCCTAGGTCAGATTTTGGGGCAAAAGCCCAAGTTCTGGGGAAAAAATCCCAAGTTTTGATGTGTAAAATGTAAAGTCTTTGCAAAATGTGGTCATGGAACACGTAGATAATTTAAGAGTCATAAAGGGTTTTACCCTTCTTTATGTAAGTTGAGTCAGCTTTTGGAGGACCTACCCATGGTCTGCGGACCATGGGATTGTATAAATAGGTGTTTCTTAGAGAGTCTAAGGCAAGTAACAGAGGATGAAGATGAATGTAATGGGTCCGTCGAAGGATGATCATAGAAGTCTTAGAGTAGAAGGAAGGTTCTGTAGCTATGTGTGCAGAGGCCTAGAGTAGAGTCTGTAGCTAAGTTTGCGGACCCCTGTAGTCAAGTGCACAAGGAAGTCTTGAGTCTATAAGAAGAACTGAAAATTAATAAAGAAGATTGTTTCAGAAATTCCTATGTTTATCTCTCTACTTCTCTTTTATATGAATGCACTTTATGTTGTGATGAATGATGGGTTTATGAAATAATGATCTGTTGATGTGTGAATTTACTTGATCTATATTTTAAGTGAATGCAATTAATTTAAACTATTTATGCGAATATTATCTTATTGTATGTTGAAGTTATCAAACACTTAAGCTGATCTGAGTAATTACTGGGTTAGAGTAATCTTTGATACACATAAGTAGTTGATTCGACTATTCAGGGTCTACAAAAGATAGTCATAGATCTTCACAGAGGTCTAGAGGTTGATTAAAGGGATTCCTATCGATAAGCCATAAAATACTTATCAATCTACGTGAAGACAGATTTAGGAAACAAAATGACATTACACTGATCTTTGGGTGCGAAAACTTGGTTCCAACATCCCCCCATACTACTTAGGGTGAGATTCCAGTCTGCACTCTGTAGATTGATGTTGAAAGGGCTAGTAGTGTAGGGATTTATTTAGCACACTTAAATCTAAACCTGGGTCAGGACCCACTAAGCCAGCAACTCTGCTACATTAGGTTCTCCAACAAAACTGCATCAAGGTACGAGGTAATCTCTACTTTGCTGCTTTGAATATCATGCATTGATATAGATATGTATATGATTATTTATGCTAGTTGTAGTTAATCTGAATGATCTACCTTGGATATCAGGAAGATCCTTGAGGGTATTCCAGCCACAACTACCCATGCATTAATCCCTATGTCATAATTGGTGACTCCATTGGGGACTACATTTAGTTACCAATTTTCTCCTTCCAAGTTCCCATATCTCTTTTTCTTTCTAGGCCCTCCTCTTCTTCTTGGTTTCCTTTCTGACCACTTAGGACTATTCATAACCTTCTATGCTGTGCTTAGTCTTTGATATGATCCTGAAAAACTTGTTTTACATTTTTCCCCCCTAATGTACCTCAGTACTGTAAACCAGTGAGTTAAAACAATTTCTTCGCTTGCAGAGAGAGTGTTCATCGCACCATTAATGCTTTGTAGCCTATCCTAA
This sequence comes from Pinus taeda, assembly GCA_000404065.3. NCBI lineage: Eukaryota > Viridiplantae > Streptophyta > Pinopsida > Pinales > Pinaceae > Pinus > Pinus taeda. The sequence continues at coordinate 6,853 of APFE030772292.1, read as the reverse complement.
AGTGCGTTAGCCAACCAATATCTTGATCAATAGCATGTTCTGTGAATTCATGGGTTGGGGAAGTTGCCTTTAGTCTGTTTAAGGATTTGCAGTTGTGCACTATGTTTGGTTTCCTGTTTCTTGAGCATTGTTTTTTTTTTAGGAAAATAGATTAAGTGCTTATGTTTCTCATGAAAAGAATTTTTATTTTTATTTTTATCTATTTTAAGTTGGTTAGACTCTGCATCTGTATATTGGGTTAGTTGTTAGAGAGCATTACATGTCTGCAAGTTGTGCTAATGTTTATTGGATTGGATGCATGATGCTGATTGATGTATAAATGATTCTCTCCTTGTAGAAATAATTCATTCATCGAATTGGAATTGAAAAGAATTTTCTGCATGGTTTGTGCCAGAGTCTCATAGAACTCCATACATCAATTCCCCTTTCGAAGACATTAATAAAGTACCTCTAAAATCTATCTCATAAGAAAACAATTAGTGGCTCTTTTTTTAGTATACACACATATTAGTCTAGGCTAGGATCTTGGGCTAGGTAATTGTGAGTTAACTACCCAAGATTGTCAAACTGAGACTAGCATCGTTAAAGAGAGAAAAATATTCTTTCAGTCATACCATCCGAGACCCATCTAGTCAAAGCGGAGTTAAATGTGAGACAACATTGGAATGTGAGAGAAGGTAGCCTACCTTTAATTGCATCTCCATTGGGTATTCTATGTATCAGGGATCCCTTCGGGGATATCATAACTAAATAGGGGACTTAGGTATCCTTCCCACACAATGTACTATCTATGACCATGTCTCCCCAAACAGTGTCTGTGATTTGAAGTAACCATAGTTGCCAAATTTTTTTAAGGATGAACATAAGGTGACTAGGGCGGGCTACCCTGGTACCTAAATGAACCTACTATGTCTTTAGTTTTTGGGAGAGTGCACGTCTTCACGAGAGTAGTTGGACCCTTAATTTGAGGTTCAGGTGAAGCTCAAGAGTAATCATAACTATACATTTCGCCAGCTCTCTCTTTTAGCCATTGTGGTATTGGGTTTCATCTCCAACAAATGGTGGTTATCAAAAAGAGTGATATCCCTTGACTACTTGCTGATTGAGTTTTAGAGTATTTTTTTATTTTTTAGGTGCTAGTTTGTTATCACTGAGACTATAATCAATATCACTCTAATTTGTTTGATAAAATATGTCGGTCACCATGGCTACATATGACCCTCATCGTCAATCTCGGTGAAAACAAGGTCTTCCTCCATTGATTGCGAAGGCTCCACCGAGCCTCTGTGATAGCAGATAGCCCCTCTTCAGGTAATCAATCTCTAATACATAACACCAAATTAAAAAATCCATCCCAAGGCACTATACTACTAGAGGACATTTTCACTTAAGGATCTGTACCTCCTTATAATCCTCCTCTCACTGATCCCTTGGGACCAATATTGATTCAGGTAGCACCTATACCTACCATGTCTTTGACTATACCTGCATTCACCATTCTCTCGCACACTAATGAGTCATGGGATTTTGTGGAAAAATTTGGTCCACGCTCACTTCCCCAGTCGATAGTCACTAATACACAACTGATTGGTTACCTTTCTATGAAAAATATGCCAAGTCTGAGAAACTTAGTTGCACCTACCATGAGCGGAACCCCATACATACCGCTTTCTTCCCCTTTTGTGTCTACTCTTGGACCTTCCGTTGTCACTCCAAATAGCACTGTTAGCATGGGTCCCTTCAGTAATCCTTTTGGTTGGAATCCTCTGTTTAGTTCAAACCCCCAGGCTCAAATTCCAAGGTGCAATGCTCCCAACATGCACATACTGGCAGGGGCATTATTATTCCCCCTGTGCCTATAGGACAAGATGGACTGTCACTAATTGACATAAATCCTCTAGGTGTACACTACCCGAGTGTCAGTCAAGTGCCTATGGCCAACTACATGGCTAGCAGGATCCCTCAACCTAATCCCACTCAATCCATTTGGGCAGCCCCTTCTCAACCTCAATTGTGTCAAGGGGACAATTTGTATCTTGGTGGAAATCAAGCTTATATCCACTAGCTTAACATCCCATATGGAAAACTAACCTATATGATTGTTCCACCACCACAAGGAAACTATGATCTAGGAAACCCTGTGTATCTTATTGGGAACAATATGATCGGTGGACCCTAGTGTCTCTCAAGTCATTTGTCATCACCCTTGTTAGACTCAGGGGCACCAAATACTCTTCTGTTTTTGGTAACACTCGACATCCCTAATCTATACAAACTTGCCAATGACTCCATCTACCATAACTTACATTGGGCCCCTATCCCACACAAAATACCTATCGACATCCAAAAGTTTAAAGGAAAACAAGGGGATGATTTGGGTACTCATGTCACCACCCATCACCTATGGTGCTTATAAAACTCCATGGTGGACGACAGTGTCTAGATGAAGCCCTTCCCCCACACCCTTACTAGAAATTCCACCAAGTGGTACATTAATTTACCACATGCATCAATTAATACATTTGGCACTGGCGATGGAATTTTTAAAGCACTTTCAGTTGCCCATCCACTACAAAAATGGGGTTGAAACTTCTTACTACCTTGTGACAAAAAAACTCTACCCACATCTCCAATCACATTCATGAATGGAGATGTGGGTGAAGGCTAGTCAAAGCCTCCATTCTGCTTTATCTATTAGCAAATTGGTTCTGTAAATGTCTTCTTCCCCAAATCACTAAGGAAGTTGACATAGGTGGTGTAGCTATTGAAGACTAATCCATTCGTTGTGCCCAACACTTATTTATGATTTATTTGCAGTCTAGCACATTATATGATGTAATCCCTAATGCCCCCAGAACTGCCGATTCTCCCACTAAAACAACTTAGCGAGCACATTTCCCAGTTGTCTCTTAATCCTGCTACTTCTACCCAATAAACTGCTCTTCCTACCACTACAGTAAACTCTATGCACTAAGAAAAAGAAGAATAAGAAAAAAACCACTCCTTCTGAAGAGAATCCTACCAAGAAATCCAACCCCAAGTAGAAAACTATTGCACCACTTGATAGTGGAAACGACAAAGTTGTCAAGTTCCCTTGCAAAATCTATGTGGAAGACCATATGACACATCGATGTCTACATATCCAAAAATTCAAAGATCTTCTTTCTAAAAAGGACAATGGTCAGACCCCTGCGGTCCTACACAACCCTTTCCTTACTAAGCGGTAGCAAAATCTTATTGTGAACTTGCCTCACCCCCCACAGGGGGAAACGTCAGTTCAAATATCCTTTCTCTGGTGAAGGATTGTCGACCGTTTATAGCTTTGAAATGATTGTTCTTCAAATGCAAGCCAAAACCTATGGAGCTTGAGTCGCTAACACTCAAGATGCTTCCTCGAGTTCAAACCCACCACTGCCCAATGATCTTTATATCGAAAGTCCTATTTCTGATCTTGTAATTCGCCCCACAAAAGGAGAATTTCATTGTATAACACATAATACATCTGAACTTGATGCCAATAACTACATTATTGTAAAAGACTTTGCACAAGCACTGTCAACTATGTCTACACATGAAGTATTGCAAACTTGTCCATCATAGAGGAAAGAAGTGCTTTCAGCTATTGGTGCAGTTAACCCTCAAGATTCCATGCTAGCAATATTAGACATAGAGTAATATAAATCCCACCTTTCCCACCAACTTGCATTTTCTGTGCAATTTTTTTCGAAAGGCAGAGGTGTACATAGAACTTTCAGTGATGAAGACACTTGGACCTGTGTCATGTGTTGGGATAAGGTCCCGAGGGTCAAGTTTTGTTAGTTTAATCAAATTTTTATGAGGATTTTGTAAAGAATATAAAGACTCCACGAAATGTGGAAGCGGATCACACAACTAAGTATGAGTCAAAGGGGATTTAGGCCCTTGAATGGGTAGGTGATAGGATGGTTTTGAGACTCATCCATAGGTCATGGGCCATGGTATTATAATAGAAAGGCTATTAATATTTGAGTCATAACAAGTCTAGGAACTCTATGTTTCCTATGGCAGGAAATCTTTGTTTCCTATACTTAGATGAAAGGGGAAGGCTGCTGCAGCTAAGTGCGTGGAGACCTTGGCAAGTACGCAGCCGAGTGCGTGGGTCCCTACAGCTGGGTGTGAAGGTTGGAAGAGTCTTTAAATTGAATGCTGAATCTAATAAAGACTATTTTGCATTGAATCAATTGCATTTGTTCTTTCTTCTTGATATATGTTTGAGTTAATGTATCTTCTTTCTATAAGATGTTTCCTATAAATGAATGTGTTCTGCTATGTGAATCTATTGAATCCTTAATATCTAAGCTTGAAATGAGTAATGAAATATTTCCACGAAGATAGTAACTAGACTTGTTGTGACAATTGTTCAGAAGAATATATCTGTGCAAAGGTAGATCTGGGGTTTCCATTGATTAAGTGAAAGTAGTATATCCATATTTTTTCTATATGCTAAACACGATCGTGTACCTTTGCAAAGACCTAGAGGTCAATTGGTTAGAGTAGTAGGTTTGGATAGAAGGAAGGTATATATCTACATGAAGGTAGATCTGAGATATAAGGGCTTCAGAATGCACATCACACAGTCTCTGGATGCCGAAACCTGGTTATAACATCCCCTAATACTGCTTCGAGTGAGACTACAACTTGTGCTACACAGGCTATTGCCAAAAGGGCCAACAATTAGGGTTTTGTTAGTTGGCATGAATAACTCTGAACCTAGGTCAGGCCCCCTTATTACTGGGAATACTATCCACTTAGATCTGTTATTCCCACTAAGACTGGTAGCTATCTTAGAAACAAACAAGTTAAAACTACTTTTGTTTTCCTTTATGAAAAATAGACAAGAGGGGAACGAGGACACAAGCCTTTGTCTTGTGCTTGGTTCCTTGCTCAATTCCTCTCCTTCTCGATAGATCTTTGCCACTCCTTATTTGTCTACATAGCTTCAGAGAGCACCTGTGGAATCAAAGCAACATAATACTATCGAAGAACATAGATCTATATTCATAAACAACACAGGACCAGATATGTATTAACCACACAAATGCATATACAATCAAACATACACGAAGTTGAGGAAAAACTTGAATAGCTTTATTAATATCAAGAATAGCAAGAGGATTACAACCAATTGTTCTGACCTAGCATCATCCTCCAGCAAGAAAGCCCTTCTTCACCTCAAGTAAAGCTTAGATCACCCAACACTATGATGTTACACCAGAAAACCAAAAGCACTTCTCTACAAGATACAAGATTCCAGCCTCTGTATCTCTGTGATGAGGGATCCATATATAGATGATTGTAGGGGGGTGAGTCAGCTTCTAGGATTCTGATTAGTGTCCTCTCTCTAATAGTTCTTGATTCCACTTTGAGATTGATGATCTCTTACTCATCCCTGGTCGAAATCATAGAGGCAAGTGTAATAGGGGAAGTTTTTGGAAGATTTTATGATCTTCCACCTCGCAAAATGTCTCTGCCATTTGTCCATTCTCGCCCATCGCACCCTACAGAGGGGCCATCTAGTATGCATCACACCCTTTACACTGGGAAGGTGATATGCATCGTACCCTCTGCACTGGGCATTTAGTATGGTCCAGTTTTGACCATTTCTGAGCAGTTTTCTGTGGAGAACTTCTAGGAGATGATGTAATCAGCTAACCTCGTTCCTTTAGGTAGTGAAGCAAAACTTTTAGGGACTTAGGAGCCCTAAATTTATGTACATTTATGATTGGGGTTACAGTGCCCAAAAATGTCTATAAAAGTTGCCCCCTAAAGCATGAGGTCGTTAATATTTTGATGTCGAGTGAAATGCTTTACCATGATGATCCGAAGTTTTTTCGAGCTGGGAAGCGACCTGTAATAAGATACAATACAATACATTATCTTCATAACATTTTTCATGATCTAGCTGAGGTGTGCATTCCCATGCTTAGCTTCATAAATTCACTTTCATGTACATAGGATAGACAACCGTCTGTGTAGCAGACTGATGATTTGGACGGAGTCATCATCCTTTGATTTGGATGATCATCTGTTTGACAATGATGTACATTTGATGTCTTTATATTCTTGAATATATCGCAGCTTGAATGGATGAAACTTGATCTGAGGTCTTCAAAACTCGTTCCATCTTCACTCGAAATACAAGTTGATCCATGTGAAAAATGTTCTGGAGTCGAACATGGAAATACATCGCCTGATTACCAGCCAATGATGTAAGCTGTTAATAGGCGCGAGAGGAGTCACCAATAATGAAAATGACCCTCAAGGTACTACAGTACAATTCGCGTGGTGTGAAAAATGGCTTGGCGTCGAATACCATGCAAAATATCTCGGTCAAAGGCCATTGATGTAAACCTGTCACTGAAAGTGAGAAACTTGCCATTGAGGCATGTAAGCTTCAAAGTACTGAAAGGGGTTGTTCCTAAGTCAACTTCTTGGATAATGAGTAGATGTCGATAAGAAGTGACCCATCGTAGGAGGGCCTTAATTAATCCCACATCTACGAGACAGAACGGAGCAAATGATTTTGGAGGTGAAAATGATCTGATGATACAGGGTTCAGCGTGGTGGTCATTAAAGAATGGAGCGTGAATGTATTGTAGCAGATGAGACACAGGTGAATTCTCTGAGTGACTTCTCTTGAACATATCAGCGACAATGACAATGGATTGGTAGCGTTAACCCCAAATATGGATGGGGTGATGGACCAATGGTGATATGACGAGTGAACGGAACAACCCAACCCGACTTGGATGCAGAGAGAAAGTGTCATGTTCAAGAGCGACTTGCTACCAATAAAGTTTCTTCAAGTTTTCTT